>QANX01004885.1:81559-166858 GCA_003254975.1 Ochetophila trinervis
AAAAAAAAAAAAAAAAAAAAAAAGGTGATGTTGGGTATGTAAGGAGAAAAATTTCAGATAGTAAGTTCATCGAGTTTTCTTTTTTATATTTATTCATGAAGTTCAAATTCATGGTGAATGTATGCGTTCCACCAACCCAAATGTATTTGTTATGTAAGGGCAGTTCAAGTATCTGCAAACAAAAATAAAAAGGTGTCATGATTCATGGTTGTTGAAAAAACTTGGTTGATATATGTTATGTCACACAATGTCACCATTGATTGTGAATCTTGAACAATTACTTTTCTTTTTCTTACGAGATCTGTCTTTTTCTTTTTTTCGTACTGAACCTTATTTTTTCTCGAAAGATCTTAAACCTTCATTTTGAAGCTATCCATGCCATGTTATTTAGTTGTAAAGTTTCAACAGTTTTTTTCCTTTATAAATCATAAATCAATATATAATTGAAGTATAAGATACCTATATCAATAACTTTTAGTGCATAAAAAAAAGGATTATTGGACACTATAGTAATATATAATATCTAAAACTTTGTTTATTCTACCTAACTTTCAAAAATAACGTGGCCACTATGAATAGATATATATATTTTATATAAATATATATTAAAAAAAGAGAGAGAGCGCTTTTGTATGGAAGATAGAAAACAAAGTGTAGACACCATTTCCAAAGCACACTTTTTTTGGTTGTCGAATGTATAACGTGGTCTATATTTATAGTCATAGAGAGAGATCAAACACACTAATTCTAAAAGTGAAACTGAAACTGAAGCTGAAGCAGAGGCATTAACCAAAAATCCCGCCTTTCCCAATTCCAAAAATGCCGAAGAAGGAGGACTTGTTGAAGGATTTTGTTGAACCCACCAAAGATGTTTCCCGCACTGATTTCCCTCCCAATTTCGTCTTTGGAGTTGCCACTTCTGCATATCAGGTTCTCGTTTTTATCTTTTTCAATTCCATTTGTGTTTGTGTTTGTATTTGTATTTTTTTTAAAACAAAGTTTGTGGTGTGAATGATCAAATTATATGATGCTTTCGAAATTTCACGGCATACTACTATAAATTGAAAGAAAAACATGGAATTATTATGGAAGGAGGAATAAAAAAAAATTTACATTCCTTACTTGCAAATGATTCAGATTAATGGGATTTCAGCACATTTAGACACTGTCCTCTGAATTTATTATTATTATTTTTTTTAATATTTGGAGAAAAGGGAAAGGACAATAAAGTTTCTGTTAGCTTCTTCTTTGTTTGGTAATTGATTATTATACCTACTTAGAGTTTAGAGAATATAAATTTTGGCATCATTACCCTAGAATTACGAACATCAACCTGTATATTATTAAGTTTTGAAACATATTGCATAGAAAGCAGCTGATCGGATATATTTTTTCGTCCTTTACATTTTTTTCCCCTTTTAGCTAGTTGAAGATACAACGTTGAATTGCTGAAAAAGGAAAAAAAAATCCAGATGTTTAATTTCTTTGTTGATTATTTGTAGGTTGAAGGAGCTAGCAATGAGGGTGGTAGGGGTCCTAGCATATGGGATGCCTTTTCGCATACTAAAGGTATTTGTTTTTTTTAATCTATTACAAGCTTGTCAGAAAAATCTTCCAAGACAAGAATTTGAATTCGTATGGTCAACTTTTGTTGCTTTCGGTTTAGAAGTTATTGGATATGTCTTTCTTTGTTTCTAGGAAAAATTGTTGATAAAAGCAATGGTGACACTGCAGTGGATCAATATCATAAATACAAGGTCAGTAGTCATTATTTTATGCAACTTGCTTCTTCTTTCTTTCTTTCTTTCTTTTTTTTCCTTTATTGTCTTAGTAATAGACCATTGATGTTTGCTTGTATGATTTTTATTTTTTATTTTTTTGCATTTTACCTAGGAGTTTTGTTGCTATTCCTTTTTCATATTCCCAGAAGGTGTGGAAATGGGTAGGGGAAGGGCTGTTATCGTTAACTTTCTTTCTTCTAGGCATCTTTTTTCTGTCATTTACAGTAAAAAGCAATTTCAATTTTTGCAATCATTTACTGTTTTTGGTTGTCTAACATCGATACTAATGTACAGGAAGATGTTGAACTTATAGCCAAGTTGGGCTTTGAGGCTTATCGCTTCTCCATTTCATGGTCTCGCATCTTCCCTGGTGCGTATATAAATTTATATTTGCTTTATCATTTTTAATGCACTTCTACTAATACCAAAGAGTATAATTTTTTTCACTTCAGTATTCTACATTATCATTGCGTCCTTTATAAAAACAAAGCATTAATCTTGTCTTTTGCTCTTTTTAGATTCTTTTGCAATAAAATTGAATCCTGTCAAACTGACTTGAATGGCATGAAAAAACCTTTTACATGATTTAGGGATTTTAGTGTAAAGACATGCATGATTGCTCAACCAGCTAGCACGTTGAGAGGAATAGTTGATGTTTTACTGATCAAAGTTTTTAAGACAGAAGTGATTCTTAGCCATTTGAGCAGAACTTCATTCAACAGTCCATAGCAACATTTTTCCACAAATAATTTCCTTATATTTAGATGGGCCAAGCTTATAGAGCTGTTAGTTCTGAATTCACTCTGAGATTGATACTTCAAAGTATAGATTTACAGGCAAAGAATTTACTTACAACTTTCTGAAAGGACAAGATGCTTTAAGTTTACTACTATGATCTTACAAGTACAATACAACAGACTTCTTTCAATTGGTAAACAGGAGCAGGTTCTACTGGGTTTGGTGCATGTGATGCATAGTAATGTTATAATAAGTTAACAAGGGACAATGATGCATCTTTCTAATAAGATGCTGATTCAGTATGTTTCTTAAGAATTCAATTTCTTTTCTTAGTAAAGAAAGTCAAGTGGAATACATTGTTTCCTTGTTTAGCTGATTTGCTGATTTCCTTTATATAAGTTATATGTACATGTATGTATGTGTGTTGGTGCGTGTGTGTGTGTGTGTGTGTGTGTGTGTATATATATTTCCATGTTGACATTTCTGTTGCATTTCATCCTTCCATGTTGTATACTTGTATGTATCTCTCCTATTTTTGTATCTCTTCTGACAGTCTTGTTGGAACCCTCACTGTCATTGTTCTTTTGTCTCTACTATTATGTTGATGCCAAAACTTTAACCGTGCACCTTTTATGGTTGGAGAGTGAACAATAATGGTTTTAGTAACTACTAACTAATGTTGAGGAAATGGATTTATTTATTTATTTATTTTTTCCATTTTTAAAATTTATGCTTCTTACAGATGGTCTGGGAACCAAGATCAATGAAGAGGGCATTGCTTATTATAATAACATCATTAATGCTCTACTTGAAAAAGGTATAAAATCATTTTTGTTTGGTTTTCTTATAGCGTCAGTGATAATTCAAATTTTAAAAATTTGGCAACTGCAGGTATCCAGCCTTATATAACTTTGTACCATTGGGACCTCCCTTTGCATCTTCATGAAACAATGGGAGGGTGGCTGAATAAGGAAATTGTGTAAGTATTAAATTCAATATGCACCTGTAATTATTTGCAGAAACCTGATATTCTGCAATACTTTTTTATTGAATAATCAGTAGGCTGGGCCATGCAGGATAGAGAAGAAAAAGAGAGAGATTGGGAAGAGAGAGAGAGAGAGAGAGTAAAGAAGAGAGACAGAAGAAGAATAACTGGAATGGGGAATAAGATGAAGGTAGAGGGAAAGACACTAGGGATTGGACGGTCTAGATTGTTCAATTTTTATAGGACTAGTAAACTAGGGTATGTTAAGGCCCATTTATATAATATGTGAAGGCAATTCAAGCACAATAAGAAAAATAAAGCCAGCAAGTAGTTCCTTAGCAACCCCTGATAATTAAAGAAATCTCACCTTAGACTAAATTAGCCTAAATACAAAAAGAAATTAGTTATTAAAAAAACATTTAAGATATAAAAGCTTTTGTATGATCTTTATAGCAGGAGAGTCGCAATTGTATGGAAATGTATAGGTCTTTTGACAAGACTGTTATGCAGTTTCAATATCAGAGAAGCAGAAAAAATGTGGTTCAACATGTTAAACTTGACAGCCATGCTTCAATTTTATATCAAACTAATGTAACCACGATATTTTAACACTTTTTGCAATAAATGAATAAAAAATAAGAGGATTAACTATTTTAACACTTGGTTCAATATTTTAACGTTTCACATATTTTTAGTGATGATACGGTCCTACTGAAATCCAACTATACAAAAGATTTCTTGACTACTTTACTACAGAATTTTATTTTATTTTAGCATTATAATAATCACCTGCCTGACATTGTGCTTTCAGTGGACCGAAAGAAGTGGCATTAATCGTCAACTTCATGCTAACTAATTTCCAAAACGTTTATGTCATCCTTTTTGAAATATGGAAGAAAAAGTGTTTGGATAATCTGTCTTTTTTACTTCCTATAGCATAGTATAGTTAATCATAATTTGTCTCAAAATCCCATTTTTATGTGTCCCATACATGGAAAATATGCAGAAAATACTTTGCAATCTACGCAGAAACTTGCTTCAAAATTTTTGGTGACAGAGTAAAGAACTGGATTACAATTAATGAGCCCCTTCAAACTGCTGTGAATGGTTATGGTCTTGGGATATTTGCTCCTGGAAGAAATGAAAGTTCATCAACCGAGCCATATTTAGCTGCACACCACCAACTATTGGCCCATGCAGCTGCCTTCTCCATTTACCAAAGCAAATATAAGGTAAACTGCAACTTTTCAGTTCATTTTTGCTGTTCCATTATTTTTAACCTAAGAAACGAGATGCGTGGGGATGGGCAAGGGGGATATTTGAAAAGTCCAATGGGCTTTGTGTTCAGAAGTACCCCTTCCACCCTGGAACTCCTGTTTATGGTTTTCACTTGAGGTAGTATTTGGTATGCAACATATAGGCAGCCAAAATTGTTTTAGCATGTTTCTTCTCTCTCAATAGGTTAACTTTTAGTGTTAGGTTTTGTCCTTGATGGTATAACTATCATAATATACTTTTCAGGTCATAAAACCTAAAGCGGTCCTTAATTTCTAAAATAAGGGATTTTATAACCATTATAGCTTCGTGATTATATCACAAGATGATAGTCCCTTGGAACAGACATTCTTTTCTTATATGCTTTATCTGACTCAGCAGATTTATGTAGCATAAGTTACTATTTACTGTAGATTTTATGTGAAGAGCCTCTAAATGGAAAGTTTAAAGTCAGCGGGATACTTTCTTTCTTCTTGAAATAGAATAATGAGGAAGTCCTAAACCTAAACAGTGTGGCAGAACAACAACGATTTTATCATTTAGGCTAAAAGTTAGTTATATTTAATTACTTTCAAATCACCTTGGAAATGCTGCATCTATTTTACTTATTAGTGTTGTAAAAAATGTATGCCCATGGTTTGCAATACAGATGATTCGTTCATCTATAGTCAGATAAATTTGTTATTGGTGCTATATGAATTAACCAAAGGATAACCTTCTGGGTGCCTATCTCTTCTTGCAGGAAAAGCAAGGGGGACAAGTGGGTTTAGTGGTAGATTGTGAATGGGCCGAAGCTAATTCAGATAACACCGAAGATAAAATAGCTGCAGCAAGGCGCCTTGACTTTCAGCTTGGATGGTAATGCGCTGCAACTTATGGTATTCTTGTAGCTTCTATGTTAAATTACTCAATTCTGAATCTACATTGATTTTGGGGTGATTACTTATTATTTTATTTTCTTATGTTAACCCATTTTTCGGTTATGCATGCATGCGTCCACTCAAATTCTTGAATGTAACTGTGAATGTTCAAAGCATGTCAGTTTTGGAAAAGAGAATCTCATATTAGCGATGGATTTAGAAGAAACAGTTTCATTTATGGTAACTTAACATGGTATCAGAGTCTAACTGTTACAATGTTTGAACTGTGCTAAACCTCATGTTACAACAGGTACCTACATCCAATATATTTTGGTGAATATCCTGAAGTTATGTGTGAAATTCTTGGAGATCGACTTCCCAAATTCACAGAAGAAGATAAGGAGTTGCTGAGAAACTCAGTTGACTTTATCGGTCTAAATCATTATACATCAAGGTTTATTGCTTGTGTAAAAGAGAGCCCTGAGGAAAGCGATTACTATAAATCACAGCAGATGGAAAGAATTGGTAATACCAATTTACTACATTTTCCAATTTTTATTTTTCATTTTTTTTCAGTGGTGAAAAAGTTTCTTGTTTTCTACTTTTTCAGTTGAATGGGAAGGAGGCGAACCAATTGGTGAAAAGGTGTGAATTCTCTCTCTCTCTCTCTCCCCGCTCCCTGTGCCACATAATCAGTCACTCTCATACCCCAATATTCACTTACTGTAAGCATGTTTATGTCTTATGAATTGTTTAATGTCTGCTAAATGATTAATATGGCAGGCAGCATCAGAATGGCTTTATGTAGTTCCTTGGGGCATCAGGAAGGTTCTTAATTACATAGCACAAAAATACAATAATCCCCCAGTTTATGTTACTGAGAATGGTAAGCACTTTCAAATGTGTAGTTAGGGATGTTCATAAAATTAATCACCTGAAGTACCTGGCCAATCCAAATCCAACTCGACAGGATTGACTTATCGGTAAAACTTGTTTGAGGTCCAGTAAATTAAAATCTTGTGTGCATGTTGTTATACCAAACAAGATCCTTTCACTTTTTCTGAACCCTCCTTGTCAATTTACAGGAATGGATGATGAAGAAAATGACACTCCCCCACTTCATGAAATGCTAGATGACAAACTGAGAGTTGCCTACTTTAAGGGATATCTAGCAGCAGTTGCTCAGGCAATAAAGTGAGTGCTTTAATTTAATATTTTTGTATGATTCAAATAGTGTTCTTGAGCTCTCTTTCAATAGATTTTCAATAGCTCATTCACGTTGTTTGCCTCCAAATTATTTAAACTGCCATTATTGACGTCTTTTTCAACATCCACTTCTATAAAAATCAGTCAATAGAAAAGGAGGGCATGGGAAAATAAGAAATGTATTTACTTGTATATGGTATGGAATTTTGTTGAGAATAGAAAGTGATGACTCGTTATGCAGCCTAGCTTTCATACTTTTGTTTGAATGCAATGTTCCTTTCCAAAGTTAGTTTCCATCAACCTTTTGCGTGAGCATGTGTACTTGCATGCCAATCCATGTATGAAACAACAATATCAAACCAATGTAATATCTCCGGGAACAGAATAACAAGTCGCTGCTTCTGTGTTGCATGGACAGGGATGGAGTTGATGTGAGGGGATACTTCGCTTGGTCGTTGCTGGACAACTTCGAATGGGCTGAAGGTTACACTAAACGATTTGGTTTGGTGTATGTCGACTACAAGAATGGACTCACTCGCCACCCGAAGTCTTCTGCTTATTGGTTTTTGAGGTTCTTCAAGGTTGGTGAAGGTAAAAATGGCAAGAATGAGTAATTAACTTCTTAAAATGCCAGCTTTCCAATAGACTCTTCTGTTGCTACTTTCATTGCCAGTGAGTCTTGTGACTCCATGAAACTCATCCAGGGATCTGTACCTTATCATAATATAGTCTTGTACTTTGGTTACTTGATATGTAAATTTAGAAAGGTACTTGAAGGAAACAATAGTTGCTATAAATACAAATATAATATGCTTATTTTGCTGAAGCCCGTTGAATTGGAGAAAAGTTTTAGTAGGACGGTCGCACTAGCTGATGGGGTGCGACCTTCCAATTAGTAGATATTTTGAAATCTGCTTTTCTCACTTTTTTCTTTCGTTCCCTCTCTTCTTGACCGACCCATCTCTCTCCTCTGCAAACCAAATCCTCCTACGTTTTTGACGACCCAAAAGAAAAATGTTTTTGAAAATGTCTAAATACATTGATGTGAGCCATTGTTAAACCACAAGGGAAAATGTAAAGTGAAATAAACAAATGAAAAGGAAGGGTGAAGAGAGAGATTTTAGTGCATTTTTTTTTAATTTTTTGTTTAACAAGAGGAAGCAGATGAAGGGGAAAAAAAAAAAAAGCATTTTAATGCAAATGACAAAAATGGGGCTGCTGCTGCTTGTCTTTCTGGCAAATGGGTACTTTCTTCTCCTTTAAACTGCTTTGTGGAGTGGAGGTAATTTATTGTTGTAGAGAGAGAGGGTTTGTTGAGAAGAAGATATAGAAAAAAAGAAAAGAGAAAAAGGAGGGTAAAAAACAAAAACAAAAACAAAAACAAATATATATATATATATATATATTTTTTTTTTAACTTAAATTGACAGATGTCAGTTACTAATTCGCTCATACTGAGCCTTTTCTCGTTGAATTGCGAGTGAAGATCAAAATAGATATGGCGATTTTGCTAAGATTTCTCTATTTCAATTTTGATCCATATTGCAACAGAATTAACATATATTTAGATTATTACAAAAAAATTAAAAATTAAAAGTAACATATATTTAAATGTCCACATATTAGAAACACGTATTGAGGTCCTTATAACTCTTCGGTATGAACCGTTCTTTGTTATCCACAAGAACACACCCTTAACCCACTCTTTCATATATGAGTTTCTTTTTTTTTTTTTGGTATTAAATAATAAAACTTACACAAACACACACCCAGATATATATTTATTTATTTATTCACCAAAACCAATATATATATATATATATATATATAAATTTTCTAAAATCCAGATATTCATATATTTTTTAACTTATGAATAAAATAACAGCTTTCTGCAACCCAAAAATCAATAATAAATATTTTTATTTTATTAAAATAAAATTTATCACTAAAAATATATTTTAAATAACAAATTTAAAAATATTATCATTAATAATTTATTTTTAGTAACTATATTCTAAATTTATCATTAAAAATATTTTTATTGTAAAAATAATATAAATATACATGGTAGAGTTCTATAGAACATATTTCAACATCAAGTAAATACAATTTTTTGATACAACAAAAAGTACATACAATTTTAAATTCTCAAAATATCTCAAGGCAACATTCATGAAATTGAAAATGAGTATAAGTTCTCAAAATATATGAAAACACAAACAAGGAGCATTCATTTTTCACTTTGCGATAGCCAAAAACAAAGTTGACATTCATTCAAGTAAATTAGCTTCTTCAATTGCAAGTGATAATATTTTACAGATATATACATATAAATATGATCCATGTTACAACCTTGCTGCTAAAATCACAGTATGATACATATGCGCCTCAGATTGCACTGTTAAAACATCTACCAACTACACAAAAACTAAATATGACATTGATTCCTAGCAACCCCAACCCCCTTATCCCCTCCCCATCAAAAAATTTAAAATAAAAGGGCCACTTTTGAAAAAAAAAAAAATCTAATGTAGAAAAAATAATAAACACCAAGCACTTGCCAAACTGTGCACTAAGGGCGTTTTCAACTTGTATCTGTCTGCATTTCCTATGTAAGTTCAGAAGTCTGATTTCATGAGCTTTATTCGAGGCTGTATACTAATATTGTCAAAGGGCTTTGCCTGTTCTACGTGGATGTAATCCCTCGTCTTTAGAACCTGTAAAATGATGAATTTTAAAACATCAAGACATGAGACTTTCAAAGAAACAGGACACATTATAGGACATGCATAAAGAGAGATTGAAACCCTTGATAAAGTTCTCAACAACGAACATACCAAAGTTTCAAAGAACATCCTCGATGCTTCCTTGCGAGTTTTACCAGCTAATAAGTTGTCCATTGGGAGAATCTTTCTTCCATGCACCGCTTCTTTATCAAATATAGTTTGGAGATATTTGCCAACAGCTCTATAAAAATGAGGAGCACCAAGAAGTTGTTAAAAGTAAGAGATAAAAATTAATGAAAATAAATGATATCCATTTACAACCAGACAAAAAAGTAAAATACAACAGATGAACTAGTCAAATGCTATAACCTAATGAACACAAAGCAAGAATTTGCACATTCACAAGAAGAAACCATAATTCTAATTATCATTAAAAACTTGTAGCCCATGACAATCAGACTGCTAAATCATTTAAGATCATTTCTGAAGAACTGCCAGGTTTCAGTTTGTCAAGGGTTAAGGGGAAAGCAAATTGATAGGCGACTCAAACATATAAATAGAAAGTGCAAACAGCTAAGATATTCTCAAAAATAATAATAATAATGAAGACCACCAACAAATACTCAACACCCCGTTTGATTTGGTATTGCATTAGGAACTTTGAAACCAGAAGAAAAGTATGACTATCAAACCCAAGTTATGCAGTACAGTAAACAAAGCATGCATACCTGGTTCGAGAAGACCATCCATTGTTCTCAAGGAGACGAGTATCCTCAGCAGGCAAATTATCATCATCATCTTCAGCCATTTCATCATCATCTACGTTCAAAAATTCTAAGGGGAAATGGAAAAAAGAAAGACACTGTCAATCTAAGGAACTAGAGAACATGTGCACCAGCACTAAGAAATGACTTGAATTATGTTGAAGTGAGAAAAATAAACCAAATGTGGTATAGATAAAACAACAAGAGTGGACATTTCAACAAAGATACAAGAGCATAGCTCCAGATGATCAGCCGAAAATAATTCAAAGCAAAAGATATAAAGCAGTACAATATATCTTTTTATTTGAATTAAAAGTAAAAAGGAAAAGAAAAAGAAGTGTACTCCCATGTGTGTGTGAGTGATATTTTAGAAGTTTAATTATTTACGGGCATTTTTGGATTAACCAAATTAGATCTGTTTATCTAATTTTGTCCCAAACTAGAAATATAAATATGAGTAGAACACAATGCTGGCTGGTGTAAGTATCTAGTTTCCCTCTATACATTCTTCTTTCTTCTTTATTTCAATAATATATAAATATCTATATATAAGACACACATGAGCACATTGTATGCATGTCTTACCAACTAGTGAACAATCCCCATGAATATAAGGTCTAAAGAATATTAAATAGTTGGGAAAGCCAAAAGTTCCAAATGAAAAGTCAACAGAGCAATCGGACAGAAGTGAACCTGTATCATTTCCGAAGGTGACATCTTCAAAATCCTGCATAATTTAGCAAAGAGCTGAGTTACAGCATGCATCAGAATCTTAAAAGACTTTTACCCATCTAAGTAAACAAGGAAAGAGAAGAGAGGTAATGACTTTTTGCAGCAAATGCTGGATATCTATGCATAATAAAAATAAATAAATAAATAAAAATCAAATATTAAATAAAAATCAAATATTAATTACAGAAACTACAAATTTATAAATCGTAGAGGTGCAGAAGTATGTATGACTACGATAAAGTAGAAAAGATTGCTAAGCATCATTTCTTGCCAGACATGGAAAGGATAAACAAATGTATTTCTCATCATCAAAAAAGAGAAACAATATGCAAGATTTTCTTACCTGGCAAGAAGAAAGAAAACACAAAATTCCACCAAAAAGAGAGCAAAAGAGAGATGTATCTGAAATTACATTGGAACTATATAAAATGACAAACCTAATACTTACACAGTGATCCTCTACTGCAGAACGGTCAGCAGTGATCTCTACATCCATGACACACTGTGGATCAGCTTCTTGACAACCTGCAATTTCTCCAATATTTAAAGATGGATTTTTTAAATCCACATCAAGTTCCAAGGAAAATGCAGAATCCCCTTTTGCTTTTTCACCCTGCATACAACTAGAGCTAAGGTCCTTGTCTTCACACCCCAAGTCTGATGCCAGGACTTTATCCTCATTTATAAGACCAGGATTATCATTTTCAATTCCTTCAGCAGGCTCATCGCCATTTACAATAGTCATATTATTACATCCACCAGTTTCCATAGATGCCACTGTCAGTGAGACATCTGCATTGTTAGTATGCTCAGAAAAATATGTCTCAAGATCTACACCAACTTCAGCAATATTTCCAACTTCTGCAGCGTCGACTCCCTTGCCATTACTTATGTTCGCTGTTGATGCATCCTCAACAGGTTGAGCTTCAAATTTTCCTGGTGACATGCATGATGCATCCATCTGCAATGAAGCATCTATATCATCCATTTTATCCACAAGACTTGGTTGCACAATGTCAGCTGGCATGTTGCTAAAATCAGCTGAAATAAGATCAGTCGGGAATGATGACTCAAGCCCATCAACAGAGTAATTTGCTGCATCAGCAACTTCATCAAATTCTCCTCCAATTCTCTCAATATTTTCTCCTTCAATTCTTATTTCAGCTGCCTCTCCTAGGGTTTCCTGTTCAGATCTCAATTTATGATCTTCAGCATCCTGGCTCTCAGTCTGAATGGGAATGCCAGCAGATTGTGCTTCTGTATCGCTTCTCACTAACACAGAAGATTCAAAATCCTTCACTGCTTCAAGAGAAGTATTATCTGGGTCATTCTCCAAAACCCTGGTTCTACTAAGATCAAATGTTTCGCTGTGCAAATATACCAGTGCTGCTGACATACCTGTACGAGATGTGAAAACTATCTCAGAAATCTTCTTTAAGGTTTTTGGTTAAACACTTTAAGAATATGTGAAAACTATCTCAGAAATCTTCTTAAGGTTTTTGGTTAAGCACTTTAAGACAAGCAGAAGCATATTGCTTCAAAAGGATAAAATGAAAGGACACAGAAAAATAATATGAACACAAATTTGCATGCATTTTCTGAAATCAAATGTCCATTCTAAAAAAGGACCTGTAATAGTCATTGAGCTAATAGAGAGAGACTCTAACATAAGCCAAAGGGTAGGGTACAAGCAAAACAAAGACAACCAAAATGTCCCAAGTAGAGACAAACAAAATGAGTCATTATGTCCTAGAATATACAGAAACAAACATATTCCCAGCTGTCCCGTTTCTTCTATTCTGACTCAGGTAAGATATATTAACATGCAGTTTTCTTTTTCTTTTCTTAATTTTCCATTTTCTTCAGCTAGGAGGAAGTGTTAATGTTTAACTCATTTTTCAAAAATGCCACCATCCCTGGTAAACAAATTATAGGTCAGGGATTAAATTCCTACCATGATTGACTTACCAGTAAAGATGGGTTCACTGAAAGTCTCTACTTCAAAGAATTGTCTCTGAATCATTGAAATTTCTGGGCGAGTGCACGGGGCTTTCTTTCGCATGCGACGTATATCTTCAGTATTTGTCAACTGTTGGCGTATTGTACTTCAAAACAAAAGCAAGCAAGTTAATAATGTGTTTCACAAGAAACATATTCCATCAAGCATAGTTAGCAATTTAAAAGAAAGGCAGGCACAAACTTAGCAGCTGTATTCTGTTATGGTTCTACTTGAAATCATTGTCAAGTCAATTTCTTACCAGTTACTAGCTTAAAGCTTTTAGGAAAATCAATGGCTTAAGAAACTACTCAATAACTCTTAAAAGGAAACGAAAAGAAAAGCCTACAAAAAAGCAAGGAGCATGAAACCATAACATACTCGCCATGCAAAACCATCATATCATCCAAAAGCACTTTCCTCTTTGAAGCACTAGCCCGGGGAGCAGGCCGCAAGCGTTTTGTGGATATTATTTCAGGAGCAGGTGGAGTAGGCTTCAATTTCAAAACTGATGATTTTCTTCCAACTGGAACAATAAGAAATAAATTCAGTCACAAGTGACCAAATTAAACTCCAATAACTGACACTTAATTGAGATTTGCTATCAAGATCCATCAACTCCAACCATTAATGCCACACAATGGAATGAACAAATTTTAATCATTAAGAAATCACCATTTGGATACCTAATATAGAAGACAACAAATCATCATCATCAGGAATGGATTCAGCAGTTCTCTTTATTTTGCTCACGCCAAATGATTCCCCCGAATTTATACTATGTTCTGTTAGAGTACTCTCTGTGAAACTACGTTTTTTTCCTGAAATATTTGTGATCCCAGCATCAGCCTCATTACCCCCTGTTAGGCCTTCTCTGTCAGGAGTAGAGTCCACCAGAAAATCATTTGGCTTATGTCTCAGCCCTCCTGATTCAGCAAGTAGCTTCTCAGGTGCAGGCAACTCCAAAGTGGCAGACCTATCCAAATTCTCCAACTGATTATCACAGGATACTGCATTATCCATTTCTTCATTCAACTTCCTGCAATCATCTGGAGTCTCTCCACATAAAGCAGATTCTGAAATCTGATTTTTTTCTGAGACTGGTTTCGTAGCATCAATTGTATGACTATCTTCACCTAAATAGATTAAAGGATTAGTAATAAAAAAAAATCATATATTTATGTTAACCAAGGTTTCATGTCAAAGGACAATGCAGAAAAATGGAGTATATTATCCCTTATGGATGTCTCCAATGAGTTTAGTCAATCAGCCTAATATGACTAAGTTGGAAGGAACTACTGATTTTTTACCTCCAAGAGGCGATATAGCAGTTTGTCCCTTAGAGTTGCAAGCACGGAGTGCAGGCATGTCATTGGATACCATGTTTTCATGAGTAAGAAGGTTGAAAGTCTCAGTATCATTTGGCTCTTGACATGCCTGAGCTTCAACATTTACAACCTCAGGTCTTCCCGGTGATTCCGGTGGACATACAACATTTGATGCCAATTCATTGGTAGGGGAGCATGATTCTCCCTTATCATTAGCAATTTCAAGGTCAGTGAGTACTTCAACATCAATTGAACAAGTTCTACGACCAGGGTCCTCCATTTCAGTGGTGACCTGGGAGCAACTAGGGGATTCTGCACATCTTACATCCATTTGATCTATAGGGACTGCAGCTGGTTCATTGTTTTTTATAACACCATTTTGTATATCTTCGTTCCTGCTCAGACCATCCAAGGTACTGATGATCCCGTTCAAAGATTCTGTTACTAGAGTAGATTTAACATGCTCAACTGGTGAGAGTGACGATGTTGAAAGACCATTATCTGGTAAGATATTATCTGAAGTCACTCCTATAGATGATAAATGTTCTTGTGGCTTTACTTGTTTGATCTCCATGTCACCTGAAAGGTATCCATTATCCTCAGTATGCATGCCCATAATGGTATCATTATTCACATTCTTTTGCGAAGACCATTCTGCATTATTATTCTCATGATGGGGATCTGACTTGTTAGTAACGTTTTCTGCGAGCTCCATGGCTACTAAATCTGTTAAACTATGGTCTTTAGATTCCAAATGATCATCATGGACCAGAACCCCCTGAATGGTAGACAGGTTTTGCTCGTCCTCTAGTCCAGGAGAAGATGGTAAATGAGCAAAATCAACAGTTTCTCTATTTGCAGCTAAGGCTTCATTCTGTTACCAAAGAAATGAACACACTCAATAAAAGGAGGTAGTAATTATATCTAACTCAAATACTGATCAAAAACTGACGTGGATGATGATAAATTAATTTGATTATCTGTAAATTTTCAGTTTTGCTTATTTAGGGTTTAGTTTGGTTTGAGGAGTTCTACTAGGGTTTCCCGGTTGGCTTCTGTACCTTGTTTATTTGGACTACCCATTACATTACAGGCTTATTGTCACCTAATTGCTAAGGCTAGTTATTGAATGAATAATAAACTTCTTAATTTAAAACCCTCATTGTTTTCTCTATTTTTCTCTTTCTTCTGTCATTCTCCTCTCTCCTGCTGCTTTTCTTTCCCTCCCCATGGTTTTGCAAAAAAAAAAAACTCTCCTCCATACCCCCCAACTCGCTCATAAAAACATGCATACACGATATGGAGGGCAAAAGCATGAAATATTTAGAGTAGCATAATTAACCTGGCTACCAACACCATCGACTTGCATGGGCACTGAAGTTCCAGATATCCCCTCAATAGTTTCATCCTTTGTCAAAGGGGTCATTGGCTGAACGGAAGCAATTTCATTATTCTCTTGGGCTGCAAGCTTGCCTAAGAACAACTCCTGTTTCCATTATTCAAGAAAGGTAAGAGATCCTTCTACAACTAACCAACGTTGAAAACATAATAATATTTAATAAACAGAAAAAGGGGATGGGAGGCCAGGGAAGCATGCACAAGTAACAAAACCAAAGCAGGGGCAAATTTAAGCAAATATATCAGCATTGAGGTGCTCTTAAAATTTTCATGCCAATCAGATCAGTTTCCATCAAACTGCATAGCCAACTAGAAACCAACCCAAAAGCATATCTACATTTTTGCACATATATTTTATGCCTCACTAATCAAACCAAATTGAAAATCCTTTCAAATGCCTAAACTAATATACGAGTTCAGTCAAAGCTGGCCGAAAATTTTCTTTTAACAGGCGAGTGATAGTTCGAAATAAAGTTGAAACATCATTTTGTGTGCCTCACAGACCCAAGAATTCACAATCGAAATCAGACAAGAATGACAATTGAACGGATACCAAGTTATACTAAATCTTATACAGTTTATAACAGCCTCCAATCATAGTTTAATGAAACCCTCAAAACCAACTGATAGCAGAAAACAACCTTTAAGTAATCCAGATCTACCTGTTTGTTCTGGCAGAATAAACAGAACTAGAAAAAAAAGTTTATTTAAGAACCATAAAGCACAAATGCCAAAAGGACTTATTTTTCCTTTTTAATAGGAGAATTCCAAGGAATCTAGAAGTTAAGTCCAACCAGATTATCATGGTAATAATAAAAAATAAAAATAAAAAGCATCAACTTGCAGGTTGATTAACAACTAACTGCAAATCATTTACACAAAAAATTACCTCATCAAGGTCCAAACCAATTTGAGAAGCATCACCGTCACCAAACCGCTCTGTGAACACAAAATGGAATTTTCAAGATTTAAATTTACTCAGTGCATAACCATTTATATATCACTAAATTTATTTCTTAAAGCAACCATCAAGTTTATTAAAATTGACATCATGCTTGACATGAAAAGAGTCCTAACCATCCAATCCAAACTGAGATGTGGAGTAAACCACACCCTCCATGGTATCTTGTAGTGTAATCTGTTCTCTTGTACTGACATGATGATCAACATAATTTCTGCGACAAAATCAGTGGTTAATAAGAAATGAATGTTCTACTCAAGCAAAGCTACTAAAATACAATTTAAGAATCCATTGCAAATATGATGGAACCAACCCCTGAAAAACTTCATTATCAGGCAGCTCAAAATCATCAAGATCAAAAGTCTCTGGCAAGGTGATGGAATGATAAGGTGCAGTAGATTCTTCTGGAGGTAAATCAACTGCCGTAGAGCGAAATGCTTGCTTTATCTTTAGCAAAGCCTCACTGCAATCATCAAAAAGGTAATTCACCTTTCTAGAATAGATCCTCACCACACCAAGTAAAAGATGGCTGGACAATCGGAGTGCTATTGGAACATCAGGGAAAAGAATTGAATCTGTTCAAAAAAAATAAAACATAGAAACTAGATTAGCAGATAGAAAAAGTATCATCTAAATCAGGATGACTAGAAGAGAAAAAATTGAGATGGCAAGTGCCAGACAATATATATAGTACCAATTTGATTTTTTATTATGAAAGATTTTCCAACACAATAAATTAAAAAACCGCTTAGGAAATACAAAACTTTTCACAAATGATGAAATATCTCAATTCCAAGAACCTGAGTTACCTGCTTTTCCAGGTCCCGTAGTTATCTGTTTCTTTAGATTCTACATGTGATCTATAGGCGATGACAAGTTTGTATAGGCTGCTTTGACTTTTTAGCAAGCCTAATCTATTGTTAAATTCCTTTTTCATATGACTCTTTGTTCAATGAAATTATTCCAATTTATTATCATTGTAAATATCAATGGTTGAGACATTCCTTCCAGCTACTGAGAATGGCTATCCACAGAAGATGCACATGGAAAAATTTTGGAAGTTCCCAATAAATTAAGAAAACTATTTTCAGCAACTTTAAAAGTAACCAAGTGTGACATGAGTGTTTATTGGAGCCTAATCCACCATGGAACCACCAAAAACAAAACAACGCTATTATATCAAACCTATTTGAACTAGTTTATTAGCTATTTTAATGCCTATTTAATTAGCTCTTTTAATGCCTATTTAGTTTGTATCATTCTTGATAGAAATCTGAGTTTCAATGTTAAAGGTTCATTCAGTGTTAGTGCCTATTTTTATAAAATTAAAGGGAAATGCCAGTCCACTTGGAAATTGATTCACTAAATTTGTAAAACTTCTCAAGAAAAATGAGTCTCAAAATAGGTCGTGTGAATTATATTTTATATTTTTTAAGACTATTTTACTCTCGTTATATACACAACAAAGTAGTCACTACATATAAATCTAATATTTTCTATCACATTGTCAGCACTTACCAGATACTGTTAATAGAAAATTTTATTGGATGCTAATTCTTAAGAAACTAGTTCCAAAACCAAGGAAGAATGCAATAAACTTTCACTACCATGTTGAATTACCACTTCTCCCAAAAGCTTAAGCTGATAGGAGATGAATCATCATTTATTTCATACTTTTCTCTAACACTCTCCCTTACATGTATGCCCACCACATTTGGTTCTTTTTTTTAGTCCTTACATGTGTTTTTGATTTTTGGATGGAATTTTTGAGTTTTCAACAACCTCAATTATCTTTGGCTTCAATAACAATTGCAAAAAGCAAAAACAAAAACAAAATCAAAATCAAAATCAAAAGTAACATAAGCTCAAATTGTAAAATTTTTCTGTGCCCTAAATCTATATGGGAACTAAACAGGCATCCAACGGAAATGATGGAGGAAAAAAAAAAAAGGAATTACAAAGACACCAGTTTTGGTGCTGGTGACCTAGCCAAAATACACCAGGTAAAGTTTTCCTACAATGGACATTGAAGCAACACTGATAAATATACAGCAACCACTGGAAGTTGTTCTACTGGCCACTAGAAAGTATACAATAGTTGGACGGAATGGGAGAAAAAAAAATATAAGAAAAAACTATGCTCTGTTGAAATGCAAAGAATTAAAAAGAAAGAAAAAATATATATATATCTAAACAATGAATCCCATCTGCCTTCTTTCTTTTCCCACCTACCTTCTCCTTTTTTTCAAAAAATAAAAATAAAATAAAAAATTTGATAGCAACCTTATTTACATTAAAATTTTAGTATTTGCAACGTTATCATTATCGTAATACTAATAACGTTCACATTATACAATAGTAAAATTAAAAAGCTTAAAAATTCTAATAATTTTTTTTCTTCTAGCTCATGTATGGCAAAGTCAAACATAAAATTTAGAACACAGAAAGTAGAGAAATCAAAAACTAACCCACAGAGACTCCAATATCGGTGTCAGCCACCTGATTTTTTCGAAGCTTCCTCTCCAAATGCGCCGCTATCCATATTGTCCCAAGCGGACCTTTCTTAGCCAATATAAACTGAGAATAAAACATCTCCCTATATACCTCCCCACCTCACTTCCACCGGTTAAACCTTAGATTCATACAAATAAAGTTTTCCTTTTTAAACCCTAAAGTTGCACACTCCACCTAAAAACCACTACCCAATAAACGCTAAAAACTCGAGCTTCCTTGAATTTACAATACAAAAAAAAAAAAGGACCCAGATACAACAAACTAGCTACTACACCATCCTTTTCAGTACCCTAAGCAACGAAACTTCAAATTCAACGAAAACTTACATCACAGAACACAAAACCCTAATTTTCCACACAAAGCGTATATCTTCAAATTGCACCCCCCGCGAAGAGCCAGAGAATCAAACAGAAAGGAGCTTCATTTTTAGCAGAATTCAACAAATTATCAGCAACAGGTAGACTGCGGACACGAACAGGTCGAAAATGGAAGGTTCTTCAGCAAGGAGAAAGGAACTCCGCAGCTGAAGTAGTAAAGATAAAGTGAAGTTGAAAAAACCCTAGACTCGAACTGGTGGTGGAGAAAAAAAAAAGCAATAGCGTTGAAATTGAGTCAGTTCGAGTCGAGCGCGTACCGAGTCAGAGATCGGAGCGAGGCGAGGTGAGTTGACTCGTTGATTGAGACAGAGAAGAGGAAGAAGAAGAGAGAGAGAAGGGGGAAAATTGTTTTGGGGCAAGTGAGGGAATTGGGGGAGCGCCTTTGATTTAAGATTTTTTTTGAAGAATTTTCGAAGTTTGGTGGATAGTGTACGACTCCGGTGTTTGTCTGCTCTAAATAGTTTCAATGTCCGAGTGGACTTTTTTCTTTTAACTACCACTGTCAGTCCCAAAAATTTTCTTTATTTTGTCTTAAAAGTAAAATAATTATCAAATTATTTATTCATCGAAAAAAAAAATTATCAAATTATTTTATTGGTATGCTTCAAAAAAATAAAATTATATTTTTAGTTGAAGACAAATATATATTTCATTAGATATGTGCAATTAATTTACCTTTCAAGATTTATTTTAATTTTTTATGAATAATTTTAATTTTTTTTTTGAAAGGTTATGTTAATTTCTTTTAACATGTTATGAAATAAAATATAATTTGTTTGTATAGTTTTGACTTACCACGGGTTGTTTTCGACAAATTTTTCATATTTCTTTAGTTGATTTACAGGATCTTCTCTTTTGATTTTGAATTTTGCATAATTTTTATCTTTAAAATAAAACATTTTTTATAGGTTTTCTTCTATTTATTTTTTTATTCGACAAGTTTTTTGGAGTTTGATTTTGTTGTAATATTTTCTCTTTGTTACCACGTCAACTTAGTTTGTTATGATGATGTGTCAAGATTAGTTGAGATTGTTAGTATTGCTGTTACAGTTAGTTAAAAGAACAGCTTGCGTGTTGAGAGTTTAAAATTTGAGTGAGAAGCTAATGCAGTAACTTATAAATACTGCAATCATTGTAAACAAAATTAACATTTGAGTAAACTAAAGAGTTTTTTTTAATTTTTTATTTCTTCACTTTCTTCACTTTCTTGCTTTCTTCTTTCTTGTTATTTTCCTTCCATGGTATCACAGCACGCCTTTCATAGCTTCACAAAAATACACGCTTTTTGTTGTTTTATCATTTTTCAGCAACATTATGAAACTTGAAGAAGATAATTTCATTCTTTGGAAATCGCAGATAATTCCAACACTCAAAGGTCATGATCTAGAGAAATTCATTCTTGTTTGTAAGTTGGAATCGACAAACACTTCCAATCCTGAGAATGAAGAATCAGGAGAATCTGAGGAACCTGATAATGAGGCAACTTAGTGAGAAAAACAAGATCAGCTTTTGTTAAGATGGCTTCGATCTACAATTTCTAAAGAAGTTTTGCGTCATCTAGTTGGATTGAAGACTTCATTTGAGGTATGGCGAATCTTGGAGTCAAGGTATGCTTCCCATTCTCGGTCTCAAATTTTAATATTTCGAACACAATTACAATCCACAAAAAAAAAAAAAAAAGAGGTTTAAGCATCAATGAGTATTGGTTGAAACTGAAAATAATTGCTAATAATCTGGAAGTAGCAGGAGAATATGTGCATGAAACAGATTTTGCTTATTATATTCTTAGTGGTTTAGGTCCAGAGTATGATGTTGTTTCTGAAAATCTAAATTCACGACTTGATTTGATTACTCTAACTGAAGTTCAATCCAGATTACTTGCATATGAGTCTAAACTTGAAAAATATAATTATGTTGTTTCCATGTCTGAGTGCTAATGCTGCACATTTGCTAAATTCCTCTACCAATCCTAGTTTTGGTTCTATGTTGCAAACAACACATGTTGGTCTTGTTGTAAATTATGAAGGACATTTATATCCGACTGTTTCTGGATTTGGTATACCTCCTAATGTTCAAGGAAATTCAAATCCTGAGACTTATCCTGGATTTTCAAATTCTCAAATTCCTAGTGCACCTCCTAGACATGGTTCAGATTTTCGGAATGGCAGAGGATATAACAATCACCGTAATGAAGAGTTTGGTAATCGTGGAAAAGGATTTTTTTGGTCGAGGAAGAGGTCATCACAAGCCTATTTGTCAGGTTTGTAAGATAATGGGTCACACAGGTGATGTCTGTTATTTTCGGTATGTTCAGCCACCATTTCAACAGTCATTTAGTCCTTATTCCTCTCAACAAGCTTCTTCTTTGCAATAGTCAATTCCACGAAATTTCTTTGTTGGTTTTCAATCACCTATGAATTTGCCTTCTTTGTACCCATCTAATATGCATTCTCAAGTTGGTTTTCCTAATGCACTTGGTTTTGGTTTTGGTTCTCATCTATTACCAGCCAACTCTTTGACTCAGCTATCACCATACAATACTCAAGGTGCCGTTTCACAAGCTCCTCAGCATTATTTTTCTGGTGGTCCTTCATCACTACCAATTGCTTCTTTCCCTGGACAACAATACCCTAGTTTTCCTGTATCCACTCCAATTGCTCAAAGCCTTGGTGGTTTTCCATTACCTCTTTATATGTATGCCAATGTAAATAGCATGAACTTCTCTCCCAATCTTGCTGCTAACGTTGTCTCTGCTACCATGGACAAAAATCCATCTTGGTTCTTGGATAATGGTGCTACAAACCATGTTGTAGCTTATGGAGATAGTCTACTTGAACAAATTGAGTATAAGGGAAACAACAAATTGGTGGTTGGAAATGACCAAAGTGTCAATATTACTCACCTTGGTACTACTCTACTTCCTTCACAATCCATGATGATTTATCTCAACAACATTTTAGTAGTACCTAACATAGCTAAAAATTTGTTAAGTATTTCTCAATTGACTCAAGACAAAGGTCTAGTTGCTGAGTTTACTAATCAATATTGTTTTATTAAGGACAAGATGGGACGAATCCAGCTTAAAGGTGTCTTGGATGATGGACTCTACAAGCTTCAAGTTTCTGCCTTACAGAAAGCTCAAGTATCAGTACCAGTGCCTTCTTAGTTTCAAAGATTTTGTACAAACAAATTGCATTCTCAGACATCTAAAGACTTATACTTGTCAATTTTTATAGTAAAACCTACTGTTGTTGCTTCTAATACGTCTAATGATGTGTGTCAAAGCAATAGTGTTGAAGAATTTCTTCTGTTTCACAAACGATTGGGTCATCCAAGTGACTTAGTTCTTCAAGAAGCACTTAAGCAGTGTAATAAAAGATTTTCTAATAAAGAGTCTACTTTTTGTGATGCTTGTCAGTTTGGGAAAAATCGCTTAATCAAATTACATGCTTCTGATTATAGAACTAAAGCTCCATTAGAGCTTATGCATACTGATCTCTAGGGGCCTGCATCAGTTTCCTTTACCACGGGTTCTAAGAACTATATTCAGTTTTTGGATGATTTTTCAAGGTTTGTGTGGATTTATCCTTTAACAACAAAATCTGAAGCATTAAAAGTGTTCTCTCAATGGCAAACCATGGTTGAAAGACAGTTGAATCACAAGATTAAAGTGGTACAAGCTGATTGGGGTGGAGAATTCAGGCCTTTTCTTCTTTACCTTTCTAATTTGGGAATTATCTTTAGACATCCTTGTCCACATATTCACTCCCAGAATGAAGGTTGAACGAAAGCACAGACATCTTGTTGAACTTGGTTTGTGTCTTTTAGCTCAAGCCAATATGCCCATCAAATACTAGTGGCAAGCATTTCACAGTGCAGCTTTTTTATCAATAGACTGCCTACTCTAGTTCTTCAAAATGTGTCATAAAAAACCTGACTACTTATTTTAAAGGTCTTTGGATGCATTTGCTTTCCATATTTAAGACCTTACAACAAATGCAAATTGGACTATCACACCAGCAAGTGTGTGTTTTTGGGTTATAGTCCTAATCACAAGGGTTACAGATGCTTACATTCATCTGGCATAGTCTATATTACAAGTAGTGTGGTTTTCAATGAAAAAGAGTTTCCCTTTGCTGGAGGATTCATGACCAAGTGTAGTCCACAGAAATTTGAAACTGAGTACCTTGTCAAGGCTGATACTCCACTGTTTCTGTTGACTAAGGCTGAGTCTTCTCAACCTAGCATTTCAACATGCATACCTGCATCAGGCAAATCTTCATCACCAAATCTTGGTTCTTTTGATAATGCAATAGCAGTATCACTTTCACAAGATAATTCGTCAAATCATAACTCATTAAAGCAGGTTGGTTCTCTTGATGCTCAAGAAACAGTTGCATCTAATTCAAAATATGGAGTTCCATCTTATGTTCATGTTAATACCACCTTATCTAGTCCTGGTAATGAGGAACATCATCAGAATGATTGTCATCAAATATCACTGTCAATGACAACAATACCTCAATTAGCAGTCTCTGTACCTTCCGTTCATCCTATGGTTACTTGGTCTAAGAATGGTATTACAAAGCCTAAAGTGTTTCTAGCTACTAACATCCTTTACCACCTCCTTCTCTGGTTTCAGTGACTGAACCTAAGACAGTAAGATCAGCTCTAAGTGATCATAAATGGAAGGTTGCTATGGATTTGGAATATTCTACTTTTATGAAGAATAACACTTGCCAGTTGGTTCCTTCTACTAAAGATTTGAAATTGTAAGTAATAAGTGGGTGTTTAGAATTAAATACAATGCATATGGAACTGTTGAAAGATATAAAGCACGGTTAGTTGCAAAGGGGATTTTACAAACACCAAGACTTGACTACTTTGAAACTTTTAGTCTTGTCGTGAAACCTGCTACCATCAGACTAATTCTAACCATTGCTCTTTCAAGGAATTGGTCAATTAAACAGCTGAACTTCAACAATGCATTTCTAAATGGTAATCTTCATGAAACTGTCTACATGTCACAACCTGCTGGTTATGTCTCATCTTAGTTTCCAGGACATGTGTGTCAACTAAAGAAAGCCTTGAATGGCCTTCGACAAGCCTCGAGGGTCTAGTTTGATAAGCTCAGAAGTGTTTTGCTAAAAATGGGCTTTAAAAATTCTCAAGCTGACAACTCATTATTCCTATTTCACTCAGTTTCTGTGTGTGCTATGATCCTAGTATATGTCGATGACATTATAATCACAAGGCATAGTTCCATTTATATTACTTAGCTTATTAAATATTTGAATTCAGAGTTTTCTTTCAAAGATCTTGGAGATCTTCATTTTTTCCTTGGTGTGGAAGTTCACTGATCTGGTGGGGTGATGCATTTGACTCAAAGCAAGTATATTAGAGATCTGCTTTTAAAAACTAAAATGGATGGTGCAAAAGAATTATCTACTCCAATGGTCAGTGATAGGCAATTGTCAATGTATGATGGTGAGTTGTTTGATGATCCAGAACTGTATCGAAGTATAGTTGGTGTCCTGCAGTACTTGACATCAACAAGACCTGAAATTTCTTTTTCAGTTAATAAGCTCAGTCAGTTTTTTCATAGACCAACCACTACTCATTTGGATGCATGCAAACGACTACTCAGATATTTAAAAGGTACAATTCAAGTTGGTCTTCAATTGCAGGCCTCAAACCAGTTAGTGTTACATGCATTTGTTGATTCTGATTAGGCCAGTAACCCTGATGATAGAAAGTCAACTAGTGGTTATTGTATATTCTTGGGTGCTAGTTTGATATCTTGGAGTTCCGGTCTAGTATAGAACCCGAGTATCATGCTTTGGCTCATGTTACAACAAAATTATGTTGGCTTAAAAACATTACACGAGAGCTGCAGTTTCTGTTTTCTAGACCTATAATTTGGAGTGATAACATTGGTGCAGCTTCGTTGGCTTCAAATCCTGTGCATCATGCACGGGTTAAGCACATCGAAATTGACCTTCATTTTGTACGTGACAGTGATTGACAGAGAGGTAGAAGTTTGATATGTGCCTTCTAAGGAACAGATTGCTGATATTTTTACAAAACCATTGGGAACTTCAAGATTTCTTTTTCCACGAAATAAACTGAAAGTGTGTATTATTCCATCTTTTATGAAATCTGCAATGTTGTAGTTCCTTCTTGATTTAGGTTAAAGGTTAGGAGGTACCTTAAATTGAGGGGGAATGTTCTAGTATTTTCTCTTTCTTACCATGCCAGCTTAGTTTGTTATGATAATGCGTCAAGATTAGTTGAGATTGTTAATTTTATTGTTACAGATAGTTAAAAGAACAGCTCGCGTGTTGAGAGTTTAAGCTTGAGTGAGAAGCTAATGCAGTAGCTTATAAATACTGCAATCATTGTAAACAAAATTAACATTTGAGTAAAGTACAGAGTTTCTTTGAATCCTTTGTTTCTTCACTTTCTTGCTTTCAGATTTTAACTTATGGATTTTAGTTTTTCTGGATAATTAGAAAATTTGTATTTTTGTACTTTATTGTATGTAATATGTTTTTGGGAGCATTGAATTTATATTTTTTTAGTTCAGTCTGAGGTAATTAATTTAAATTTGTTTCCGATAGTTTGAGGTGTAGCTTTTTTAGTTATATTTGTTCACATTTTCCTTCATAAATAACATGTATTTACCATGCAATTCTAATAAGGATAGCAGGGGTCGGTTGCCTTCAAAATAATAGTTTTCTGAAGCAAGATTTGAAATGCTAATATATTTAGTTGCACAAAAACCTATGCGATCCAGTTTAATAAATATTTGAAGGGATTGGTATCGTATATATTACTTTGATGAATAAAATATTACATTTGAATACATATTAACATTTAACATTAATTATCTATAAAAGAAAATAATAATCTTGTACTGCTTGACAAATGTCATTATCGTAGATAATTATAGTAATATAAGTATAAATAAATGCAACCAGCTACTTGGGAAACAAATTTTGATTTATTTCTTTGGGGTCTGTTTGTTTGTCTCTGAACTTTACTAAACAGCTATTTTGTCTGGCATTATTATAGCAGCTTTGCCATGATTTTCTGAGCTTAAAGATTTGTCTCCTCTAAAGTAATGACTGAAATTCTTTGGACTTATACTGTAATAGATTTAATATTGAATCTCAATAATCATTACGCACTTTTTAGCATTATTATAGACTGAATCATAAATAAAAAGACATATGAGGATTTAGCTGATTTCCATATATTACTAATATCTTCAGCATAATCTTAAAAGTTTAAAAATAAATGAAGCAGTAGACAAGTGAAAAGAATAATAATGCAAACATAATCCAAAAAAAAAAAAAAATTAATCTCAATGGCTCATTCAAGCAGGAAATTAGGATATTTTCTCTATTTACCCATCTACAATCTCACCCAGATTTTATTTTTTTTGGTGAATTACAATCTCACCCAGATAAATCTTCTAAATCATTGACACAGACATACTTTCTTCCTCAAAACTCCATATAATAATATACATTAAGCTTTAATAAAACTCTATCATAATAGCATTGGTTTGTCTATTTGTGCATGAATTTGATGTTCTTTCATGTATAATGCATTTCCATAACAATAAAGTTGATACATGTTTGACTTGTTACCCTTTTCTTGGTAGAAAGTTGATACCTGTTACCTACTGCTACAAAGAATCTCCATATATTTTCCCCCTCATTTTCCTGCTTTTGATCATTTTGAAAGGTATTGGGCTTGTAAAATGTAAACCAGCATCTTATAAAAAAAAACAACAGATGCCCTAAAAATGTCACCAACTCAACCAAAAATTGTGAAATCACATCTTCTATTATTTTCTTGCTTCCTCTGCATCAGCCTCTTCTGTTGAGAAGCCTAATTTGATGATATCTTCCACGCGTATTTTTCCTTCTGTTGAAACATTATTAAATGATGTTTACACAGCGTCAAGATTAGGAAAAAGAACACAACCATGAAAAAAGACTTGTATATTTCTGAGTTTGTATCTATTTAGGCATGGAATCATGTGGTAATCGAAAGAGCAGCTTCTTAAGTGAGACTGTTATAAACAATTTAAGATAGGTAAAGACCGTAAAAATACAACACCAACATCATTAAATTGGCAATTTCTCCTTGAATCTTTTTCTTCTCAATCCTCAATTAATTTTTTAGTTTTAAGATCCTACATCAGGCATGCACTTAAACATTCAAAAAATAAATAAAAATTGGGGAATGTTTCATTGACTCCCCTAATGTTCAACATAATGATAGTTAGCCACCGGTAGTTTGAAATTCATCAGTTAGTTCCTCTGCTGTTAATATAAACAGTTTAATTTCATTTTGAAATTTTAGAACCATTTTAGTTCGCAATAAGGAAACTAATTGATAAATTATAGCACCATAAGGGAGTCAATTGATGAATTTTCAAACCAATGTAAGCTGATATCAATTATGCCAAACTTAAGGAGAGGTTCTTGAAATTATCTCAGAAAATATAAATTATATAATTAGAAAGGAGGGGTCGATGTCTTAAACAGGTCTGTCCATAGATTTAGTTACACACTGGTGTATGACAAACTCAGATACTTGATTTATCAGATAAGAGAGCCGTGGAAGCCAAAGAAGGAAAAGGATAAACTGACCTTTATCTTTGGAAAGGTTGCCAATAAGTTCTTGAATTCCCTCCTTGCCCAAGGTGTCCTTGAGGTAATTGGCAGCAGAAGCAACCTCCTCAGGTGTTACTTTCCCATCATAATCCCTGGCATTCAGATGACAAATATAAACTCATCCTATCCTTAGAGGAGAAGGAGTTGAAATTAAAAGAGAATAACCTAAGGAAATAAATGTATTGCATTATCAGGATAGATTTTCATCCTAGAATAATATAATGATCTAGGTCAAAATCAGACCCACCATGCAAGTTCTAAGACTAGTAGGTTAAGAATTTAGCTCATGTCAATCACCAAGAGTACCAAACATAACAAATATAATCACTTGGATAAATTTTGAGAAATGAAATTTAAGTTCAATTGCACATGCAAAACATTTAAAGAGAGATGGGAAACTATCTCGTAAAGATTCGCCCACAAATATACTTGCGGGTATGATATGCAATAATACAAACATAAATAACAAGAAGTTAATCAGGTACCTAACTTTGCAATTAGTGAAACCAATGATGTTCTAAAGCAACTAGAGAATCAAAGTAGGAAAGTTGAATGAGAGAGATATTCCACTTAGGACCCTCAGTTTTTCAACGTTACAAATGAGATAAGATTATTCCGTTAATATAGAAATCAAGCCATTGAAATTTCTTGCCTGGAACCTATAAAAGACCACCCAACTTTTGAACCTAAGTCATGGCATATCCATAGCAATAGTCCTAGGAAGGATGGAGGTAGAACCATTGGAATTCTCTAACCTTCTAGAAGGCATTAAGCTTAGCTTGAAAGAACATCTAAAGATTGTAGTGAAACTATTTATCAGCACTTGCATTGAGTTTTTGCACCAACTAACGACTCAAAAATGAAAATATTTGAACCCTTTTTGGCCTTTAATTTTCAGTAGCTATCAAAAAACTTAACAGTGGCCAGAAATACTGAAAAAGGGCGACTAAAAGACCTGTCAAGCAACCGCCAGCGGTCCCCAATTTGAGCATCAACATCATCAATTTCCTTTTCAAGCTTCTGTAGCATAGCATCAACCTGAAATGTGAACATTCATAATAATTAGCTCCTTCCATTTTCACACTGCAGAGTAGATAGCTAATTAATCAATAACAAGACGTTAATGAAAAGAGCATTTAGCTTGAGAAACTCCATATTCTTGCAAATGCAATTACCCTGTCTATAAGCGCTGTAGAAACTTTATCATCTATAGTCGTCTCAGCAGCTTGGTCACTGTCCTTCCTGGCAGCTTTATATGCTTTCTTTGCTTGTTCTTCACCTTCAGTTCCCTCCTTTTCCACTATGCTGTTGTACAGCTCTACCTGAAAATGATAATAGTTATAACAATGGGGAAAAAGAAAAAGGAATAAATCAATAGACCTTAATAAGATGAAGTTTTCATTTTTTAGGGTGTAAGCATCTGAAGTAAAGTTTGTGTCTCGGGTAATTTATTTAATGCTATGTATCAAGGAAAATGACTATCACAGATGTGATGTCACTACACAAGGTAGACTTGATTTCAACATCTGCAATGAAGTTTCATTCCAAGTGCTTACAAAGATTGCCTCATGTAATTTACATTTAAGGCAACAAGTGGAACTTAGCAAACAAGTGTCACCATGAACCTTGAAAGAATAGAAAAAGAAGAAAATGGGAAAACGACGATAAAGGAAAACTAAAACTCATATTCGCAAAATTTAAGCAACAAATAAATGTATTTGCATTTACATTGAATTCAAAAGTAAAAAAAACTGGTTCACAATGTCAGAGAAAAGAGACAGAAATGTTCACCTCCTTGTTGACAAGTCTCAGGAACTCTTCACGCTCCCGACTAACAGACTGAAGTAGACAAGAAAATAAAAGAGACTAAGTAGACTTCCTCACCTCAAAAAACAGAAAACATTCAAGACAATTACTCCTTATCCTTACAGATGCTGAAGCTAAAACAGCCAATGCACGACTGAGCTCGCAAAGCTGCTCATGCTTGTCCATTATTTTTCCTTTCTGTTCCTGTGCCTCTCTAGCTGTCGGAATAGTCATCTCTTCCAAAGCCACATCTGTTTGTTTGCTAACAAAGTCCTTCAACTTCGCCTGCTCCTCTTCTTCTTTCTCTTCCTCCTCCTTTACACTAAAATAGTTAGAACCACTAACCACAAATAAAAGCACTTAAATACAATGCAGCAAAGAAATAAGAGAACCATAAAAAGGTTAAACGTACATGTTTATTGAAGATTAATTAACTAACGTTACAGGACAACTCATTCAAGCAATTAAATTATAGTACACTCAAAAAATGTTATGGATAATGCTCATGAATAAAATCGTGTCTCAACATGGGAAATACTAATCAAATTAAGAATTTTATTTCCAAGAGCTTCAATGAGAATCTTCTTTATCACCTCCCAGATTGATATATCTTAAATAAAGCGAGATACTAATCAAATTAAGATTTTTATTTCCAAGAGCTTCAATAAGAATCTTCTTAATCACCTCCCAAATTGATATATCTTAAATAAAGCGTCAGGTGAGGTTCGATGGGATAAGATAGAAATAACAATATAGAACCATTTCTAAGCGCCACAAAAATTATATACATTGAGCTAAAGCATAATAGCACAAGTCAACCTTGATCAGTTCTTCCTGCATCTCTAGGAATTCCAACTTCCTCCTCCTTTCTGCAACAGAATCTTCAGATGGAAGAGCAGTAACCCCAACAGTATCCACAACCTCGTCTGGGAGAGAGGAGAGAGTAGCTTGAACAGCTTCCTCTGGCTTAACTTTGCCATGCACCGAGAAAGCTCTGCAGACATTAACAGATAAAACAAAAATTAATAAATGGCTCTATTTCTCAAAACAGATACAAACAGTTGATGCATTAAAATACCTAGAAAGAATCAAGAGGGAAGATGGAACAGAGTGGTTGAGAGACAAATCCAACCAATCACGCAACTGCAAACAGAAAGAACATTTTACATGCCCAAACAAAAGAAGCTTTCATTTACCATACAAGAGGGCCGCAATACCGAAAGAATATTTGCATGCGAGTAAACTTCTAAAAACCTTTTTTGTTGATTTGGCATTTCAAGAGAATATGGCAATTTGACTACATCTATTGATAAGTAATATAATTAAAAAACTGGGTCAAATTAAATTGCTTCTAGAGGGAGAGCAATGTGCATCCTAGTTAACATACAGATTAAGTAACAACCTCTTGCCGCATTTCCTCCACTGCCATTGATCGTAGTAAGCCCCGATCTCGACAGGCCATAACAAGCTCTCTTTCTGATAGAGACTCAACACCCTCTGCTTGAATCATCCTATCATCTTTCTTGATCCTGCCAAATACAAATATGCAAAAATTAAAAATTTTAAAGACTCGAGAGATCTTTGAAGAAGAGTAAAAAAAGCTATGGTGCTCCCCTCATTACTTACATCTCTGGAATTCTTACAATTAAAAGCATAAAGTAATTGTATGCTTTTAATTGTAAAACATACAATTATCAGAAGATTCTTTGCACATTAAGAACCATCAAGGAAAAAAATAGTTGTTTGAAAATAGGTGGCCATCCAATGAAGTACATTTGTATGAGCCGGCAAAAAAGACAGTTTGAACCTCATAACCATATAAGTTAACAGAAATTAAACGCCACTACTGAAACCAAAAAATAAAACTAAAGGAAAAATAAACAAAAATATATCATACTCTTGCAGTCTTTTCCGAAGCTGATAACGCAAATATGCATCTGTTCCATATGGTTTGATACCCATATATTTGCACATATTTACTAACCGTGGCCTGTATGTAGTGACCAAAAAGGTAAGTTTGTCAAATGACCAAAATGCCACTCAGTATGGGAGAGAATCCCTAGTAAAAGTTACAGAAATTCCAAATTACTTCAATTTATAATAGTAAACCAACCTGCTCACGTTATCTAAAGTAAGTTCATCATTGAATAACTTGGCAAAGCCTAAAATTTCAGCATTAGAAACACGTACACCTTTTCTAACCTGTTAAAATGTAAAAGTAAAGCCAAATATAAGTAGTGAAAATAATATAAAAACATAATATTCGGCATCGAAGGGGAAAAAAAGATAAGAACTTGCCCTCTTCATAAATTCAGCAAGATCTTCTGCTGTCTTCCTCATTTCTCCACTTTGCGAGTTTTGTAATTCCTTTGCCATTTCTTTCACAGTGCCCTGAAGAAACTTCGCATACTCTATTCTTGCATTTAGCTTTCTTTTCAATGCCTCCTACAAGTACAGTATCTTTTCAATGAAAAAAAACTATCCTCCTTGACAAATGGACTACAGTACTCAAAGGGTAAAAATTACTTATATACACAAATGCTCATATATTTGAGCGTGGAAAGTTCAAATACCAGAAAGTGGAAAAATGTAAACAATTTTGGCAAAATTATTGAATGAGTATTGGAAATAAACTTATAGTTCAGTGTTTAGTAGTGAAAGGTGATAGAGAAAGTACAAGACAAAGGCTACAGAAAAGCCAGCCACTCATAAAGTGGGAGGGGAAATTATTGAAGATCTAAAAAATATAAAGGAAAATAAAAAAGTAAAACACCCACTCTCCTTCAAAAACATAAAAATTTAAATTTAAATAAATTTAGCTTAGCAATCATTACCTCTTCTTTCATCTTGTCCTGGAAGGTTGATGGTAGCATGTTTGGAAATAATTTCAAGAACACTGGCAGCAAAAGCTCCATGAATGGAACTATAATAAAAACAGCAAAAGGAACCAGCCTGAAAATATCGGCTGTCGTCCGTGTGAGTTGTTTCTTCTCCCTTCTAGAAAGACTCTTCCCACTACCAAGTTTCAACAGCAACCTTGAGCTGATCCTAACATCAGCCCAAAGGAGTTTTGTACCCAACCAATAGTGTTGCATAGTAGATTTAAATTCATCCTTCCAATGACTAAGCTTCTTAGCCCAGTCCTCCCTGAAATATCAGATAATAACTTGATATATTAAACTAGACCAAGCACAACTCAAGGAGGAAAAAGTTTCGAACCTGCTCATAGATGCAACAGCTTTTAGAGCAGGACCAATTCCCAAAAGCTTAGTCCAAATTGTCATCATCATAGATTTAGCACCTTTTTCGGATTCTTGAATCTGCTTAGCTTTCGCTTTGGCTTTTACCGTGCTCAAACCTTCAACTGCTTGATCACATTCCTCTGGTGAAGGTTCCTTCTTCTGGTTGGAAACTTGTTGTCCATTTCCATCACCACTACTCCGAAATTCAGGTTGACCAGCTGAGGTTGTTGAAATGTAACGTATAGATTGCAAGGTCCATCTAACTCCCAGAGGAGAAACAACACCTGCCCTTTCAAGTCCATTACCCAAAGTTGATGTTCTAAAGAAATTATGGTTAAAAGACCCTGATGCTATAAAAGCTGACAATACATTCTTGCCTCCTTCATTTCTGCAATCAGTAGTTGCAGATGGTTGACTTGCAACCCAGTTTACAGTTCCTAAATCATCAGATTGGGATAATCGTCTATGCTCAAAACTGGAGAAACCTCTAACCAAGCCAGTGGGTTGATTCAGGAAATTAAAGAGGTATCTCTTCCTTTGCAAGATTGCTCTCGAAGTCATTATTTATGCAGAGAAAAACTGATGATTAATCTCATGCAACCACTTGAATTATCCAGTCTGTAGACAATTGACAAGAAAATGAAACTACTTGAACATTTGATCAATGCATAATGCACAGAGGCACTTAACAACACTTTCCATATCATATACTTTAGACTTTATCCAATAATATTAAGCAAATAAATCACCCACACAAATGTACTTTAGCAAGAGTAGGACCCTCAAATAGCTTCTTAACTCTTTATCCCACACATTTCATTCGTATAGGAGCCATCTAAAAATAGAACTGGGAAAATAAAATAAAAAGAATAACATAAAGAACAAAATGACTGCATTGAATAACATAAGAACAAAATGACTGCATTAAGTTTATTTGAGTAAAAATTTCTGTAAAAGCATGTCCTAAATTCTAACCTCAATACTCTTAGTTTCCTATTATCTTCCGTTATTGGTTTATAGTATATTTCCTCAACCATATTACAACTTCTCACATTCAATACAGTCATAAGTGGCAAAGTATAAAACCTCCAAGTTGGACAAGCTTAAATGCTTATCATTTCTAATTTAGAACTTTGTGCAACATGTAACTACCAAACTTTAACAATACAATTTTGTGTCTCATCAACACAGGTTTCTGCATTCTACTTTCTTGGAACTCGGGAAGAGGGAAAAAGTGCAGAAAAATATAAAATAAAAGGCTCATGGCAAGCCATACCTAAAGTAACAAGCTCAAGATACACGGAAATTGCACTTTTCATTTCATTTCCTCCATTCTGTCATAAACCAAATCAATATTGAATTAGAGAAGAGAACGCAAAAACGAAAATAGCAGAAAACTAATTTAATCTATTACATATTGTAGTTGATTCTGAATGCACCAAAAGCAATACACAGACAAAAACATGTAATACGTATACATTTAAGTGCGAGTTTAAGAAGAACTAGGCAATTTCATGATTCAGATTACGTTAAGGCAGTGAAGGAAAATTCATCACCGACAGAATTCGGTGCTGTAGATGCAAAAAAATGAGAGCAAGGTAAAAAGTGATTTGTCAAAGGAAAATGAATCAGACATAAAGAAACAGATAAGAGCTTCCATCAACGATTTTCTCTTTCCATTTTTATTCAAAAACCAAAAGAATGAGATTCTGATACTTACCATCAGCACAACGAATCAAATCAAAGAGGAAGATTATTATAGTGAGAGAGAGAAGTTGGCTTTTAGAGAGAGAGAAATGAGAGTCGGAGAGAGAGAGAGAAGGAGAAGACTGAGCCTGCGTCGCGTGGGCGTAGTGGAATGTATGTGTACGGAGAAAACGTTAAGGTGTGAGTAGGTAGCAGAAATTGAGCTTGAACTGGTCATGATTAAATGGACGGATTTGATGAATGCTGATCTTCAATGTACTTATTATAAACCGTCAGATTGTAAGACATTTATGGCAAATACGGAGGAATTAGAATAAAAAAGAATCGAAGAATAACGGAGCTTTGGTAGTAGCCTACTCCTGAAGTGCGAGGAATCAAAAAAGAAATGAAAACTGAAAACTGATTTTTATAAAATTTTAATATCAAACAGACCTCGGCTTATTTACAATTAGCTTTCCGACGCATTAATAATTGCAATTATTTCTGATTATATTTTTTTCTAGCACTAAAAATATCCTCCACAGTTTTTAAACAATTTTTTTTTCTTTTCTCCCCTCAAATAATATAAAATATTAAAATTTATATTTTCAATTTTACAATAAAAGTGAATTTTTTTAATAGCAGAAAGATGAATATTTAATTTGTCCAATTAACAAATGTTGTTAAACTGTTTTAAGTATAATTATATTTGATGAGATATTTAATCAACAGAATATTTAAACCTTAAATATATTTATTAAAAAAGTACTAGAAAATATGATTAAAGCTAATGATTTGGTATAATCTTAATCAATGAATCTATTGTATTTACATGTCATAAAATGATTTGTCCAAATCTATATTTTTCATGCTATAATATTGAAAAAGATATAAAACCTTTCTATGAAGAGTGTTCATCCATTAACCCAATAAAAAGACATCCAATTAATGAAAGCATGTAGTGAAACTCTTTATCAGCACTTACATTGAGTTTTTGCACCAATTAATGACTTCTTTTTGGCTTTTAATTTTTAGTAGCTATCAAAAAAATTTTAAAAAGGCCAAAAATATTGAAAAAAAATAAATAACTAAAAAATATGTCAAGCAACCGTTGGCGTGGTGGGCATCAACATCATCAATTTCTTTTTCAATTTACATATCGTAACCTGATTTGTCCGAATCTATATTTTTCATGCTATAAAATTGCAAAAGATATAAACCTTTCTACAAAGACTATTCACCCAATAACCTAAATAGTAACACATAGAATTAATGAAGGCATGAAGTTTAGCTTGAATGAACTTCGTAAAGATTGTAATGAAACTTTTTACCAGCACATGCATTTGAGTTTTTGCACCAACTAATGACTCAGAAATGAAAATATTTGAACCCTTTTTGGCTTTTAATTTCTAGTAACTATCAAAAAACTTAAAAGTGGCAAGAAATACTAAAAAATGTAACTAAAAGACCTGTCAAGCAACCGCTAGCGATCCTTAATTTTGGTATCAACATCATCAATTTCCTTTTCAAGCTTATACATCATAGCATCAGCATTAACTTTTTCCATTTTCAAATTGACTGTATATCAATTTTCATATAACAATTCAGACGAAGATAGCTAATTATTCAATAGTAAAATGTTAACATAAATAGCAAAAAGCTTGAGAAACTTCATATTCTTGCAAATGCAATTATCCTATTTATAAGCGTTGTAGAAACATTATCGTCTATAGTCATCTTAACAGCTTGTTCACTGTCCTTCATGGCAGCTTTATATGCTCAAGTTTGTGTCAACTAATTTATTTGATGCTATAGATCAAGGAAAATGACTATCACAAATGTGATGTCAATGCACAACATAGAGTCGTAAACTGATTTAATATCTGTTATGAAGTTTCATGTAAATGCTTAAAAAGATCGCTTCTAATAATTTACATTTAAGGCAACAAGTGGAACTTAGCAAACAAGTGAACCTTGAAAGAATTGAAAAAGAAGAAAATGGAGAAACTGCGATAAAGGAAAACTAAAAATCATATACACAAACTTTAAGCAGCAAAGAAATGTATTTGCATTTACATTGAATTCAAAAGTCAAAAAAACTGGTTCACAATGTCAGAGAAAAGAGAAAGTAATGTCACCTCCTTGTTGACAAGTCTCAGGAACTCTTTGTGCTCCCGACTAAGAGGCTGAAGTAGACAAGAAAATAAAAGAGATTAAGTTGACTTCCAGACATTGAAAAAAAAAACATTCAAGACAATTACTCCTTATCCTTACGGATGCTGAAGCTAAAACATCCAATGCACGACTGAGCTCACAAAGCTGCTCATGCTTGTCCATTATCTTTTCCTTTTTGTTCCTGTGCTTCTCTAGCTGTTGGAATAGTCATCTCTTCCAAAGCCACATCTATTTGTTTGCTAACAAAGTCCTTCAACTTCGCCTGCTCTTCTTTTCTTTTTTCTCTTCCTCCTCCTTTACACTAAAATAGTTAGAACCACTAACCACAAATAAAAGCACTTAAATACAATGCAGCAAAGAAATAAGAGAACCATAAAAAAGTTAAATATACATGCATATTGAAGATTAATTAACTAAAATTGCAGTACAACTCATTCAAGCAATTAAATTATAGTATACTAAAAAAATGTTCGGAATAATGCTCATGAATAAACAAGGTAAATAGTAATCATTTAAGATTTTTATTTCCAAGAGCTTCAGTGAAAATCTTCTTAATCACCTCCCAGATTGATGTATCTTAAATAAAGCGTTAGGGGATAAGATAGAAATAACGACATAGAACCATTTCTCAAACACCACAAAAATTTATATACATTGAGCCAAAGCATCTTTCTTGCTGACGTAGGAAGTCAATAACTAAAACAGAGTCATTCAAATTCAAATTCAAGAGGATGAAAATCAAATTAACGATACTATTTCATTGAAAACAAACAGAGCTCGCAAGCTTAGATTTACAGTAAAAATGGTAAAAGGTCAAAAACTGAAAACTAAAGCTGGACGATGACCTCCTTTAATGCTCTCAAAAAGGAAAGGTATGTTACACACGTGGACCACACAGAGGCTGCTAAAAGGATCGAGCATTTCATCCAGGTGTGACCACGCGAGGTTGTTATAAATGATTGAAACACAAAAGCTAAAACGACATCGTTAAACTTAAAATTTAAACTACCAATAGAATTCAAAGATTGCCAACGGTAACAAAGTCTGCAACTCCAAAGCTGAGGAAAAGATAGAACAGAGGTTGGAGTAGATCCTTCGTCAATTCTTCCCACTTGAAAAGAGCTCGTCCTCGAGGGAAGTTGAGAGAGTTGGAGCATCATCAGGAGGGTGATATTCGAACNTTCATTGAAAACAAACAGAGCTCGCAAGCTCGGATTTACAGTAAAAATGGTAAAAGGTCAAAAACTGAAAACTAAAGCTGGACGATGACCTCCTTTAATGCTCTCAAAAAGGAAAGGTCTGTTACACACGTGGACCACACAGAGGCTGCTAAAAGGATCGAGCATTTCATCCAGGTGTGACCACGCGAGGTTGTTATAAATGGTTGCAACACAATAGCTAAAACGACATCGTTAAACTTAAAATTTAAACTACCAATAGAATTCAAAGATTGCCAACGGTAACAAAGTCTGCAACTCCAAAGCTGAGGAAAAGATAGAACAGAGGTTGGAGTAGATCCTTCGTCAATCCTTCCCACTTGAAAAGAGCTCGTCCTCGAGGGAAGTTGAGAGAGTTGGAGCATCATCAGGAGGGTGATATTCGAACAAATCGAAAATGTTAAAGGTGGAAGAAATTTGCAGATCCGAAGGGAGAGCAATAGTGTAGGCGTTATCACCAAGTTTCTTCAAAATCGGGAAAGGTCCAATTTTTCGATTCTGTAATTTGTGATAGGTTCCAGAGGAGAATCTTTCTTTCCGTAGGTATATCATGACCAGATCTCCTTCTTTAAAAAACTTCAAGCGTCTATGTTGATCTGTAGTTGTTTTATACTTGTCATAGGAGCTTTGAAGTGCCTCAGTCACTTGTTGATGGATGTTAGTGACTTCTTGAGCAAAAGTGTTTGCTGCAGGGAAGTTTTCTTTAGGATTGGTTGCCAGATCAGTAGTGAGATTTGGAGACTTGGTATAAACAACAGCAAAAGAGGCAAATTCGATGGACCTATTAGTCATGCTATTGTAGGCAAATTCGGCTTGAGCAAGAGCAGAATCCCACTGCTTGGGCTTGTCACCAGCTAGGCTGCGAAGCATGTTACCCAAAGTCCTATTCACCACTTCAGTTTGACCATCTGTCTGTGGATGGTATGCACTGCTAAATTGGAGAATGGTCTAAAACTTGTGCCAGAGAGTCTTCCAGAAATGGCTCATGAACTTAACATCACGATCAGAGGTGATTGTCTTTGGAATTCCATGAAGTCTGACAATTTCCCTGAAAAATATGTTAGCTACATAGGTTGCATCGATAGTTTTCTTGCAGGGAATGAAATGTGCCATCTTGGAGAACCTGTCAACAACAACCAAAATGGAGTCAAATTGTTTTTGGGTTCGGGGAAGACCAAGGATAAAATCCATGGATATGTCTTCCCAAATGTTGAGTGGGATTGGGAGAGGGGAGTATAATCCAGTGTTTTGAGAGTTTCCCTTGGCTCTTTGACACACTCCACACCGCTGCACAAATAAGGTAACATCCTTCTTGAGATGAGGCCAGTAAAACCTGGATTCAAGGAGCAATATGGTTTTGTCTCTGCCTGTGTGAGCTGATAAGCCACCATCATGAAGTTCATTGATCAGCTGGAGTCTGATTGAGGTGTTAGGGATGCACAGTAGCTCCCCTTTAAACATAAATCCATTATGTATATGAAATTGCCCAGATGGTTCATGCATTGTGCATTTCGATCATATAGTGCTAAAGTCAGAATCATCAGTATATTGATTTTTGAGAGAGTCGAAACTAACCATTTTGGTATGAAGGGTGGTAAGGAGGGCTTCTTTTCGGCTCAATGTATCTGCCACTTTGTTCAGGGCACCAGCTTTGTGTTTAAACACATATGGAAATTTCTGGATGGTCTCAATCCATCGAGCATGGGCTGCATCTATCCTCTTTTGAGATTGAATGAACTGCAAAGCCTTGTGATCACTGTGTACAATGAATTGCTTAGGAATGAGGTAATGCTCCCAGTGTTTGAATGCTCTCACAAGGACATAAAGCTCTTGTACATAGGTAGTCCACCTCTGTCTAGGTTCACTGAGTTTTTCTCTAAAAAACTCAATTGGCTTACCTTCTTGGGTCAAAACAACTCTAATTCCTGTCTTGGAGGCGTCTGTCTCTAGTTCAAAAACTTTGTCAAAGTCAAGTAATGCTAAGACAGGTGTTTCACACAGTTTCTTCTTAAGGATTTCAAAACTAGTTGCTTGATGAGGTCCCCAATGGAAGTTCCCTTTCTTTAGACAGTTAGTCAAATGACCAGCTAATGAGCTAAAGCCTTTTATGAACCTTCTGTAAAATGTGGCCAATCCATGGAAACTCCTCACTTTAGTAATATTGCTAGGTGTCTTCCAATCCCTAATAGCCTGAACTTTTGATGGATCTATTTTAATACCCTCTTGATTCACCACAAATCTTAGAAACAACAACTCAGAGCTCATCAAGTCACATTCCTTAAGGTTAAGGTATAGTTGGTTCTGTTGAAGTACCTTGAACACTTGTTCTAGGTGAATTAGGTGTTCCTTTTGACTCTTGCTGTATATGAGGATATCATCAAAGTAAACTACTAGGAATTTGCCAGCAAAAGGCTTGAGAATCTCATTCATAAATCTCATGAATGTGCTAGGGGCATTGCAAAGGCCAAATGGCATGACCTGTCGTTCATACAGGCCCTCTTGGGTCTTGAATGCAGTTTTTCACTCATCTCCTTGCCTAATTCTGATATGATGGTATCCACTTCTCAGGTCTAGTTTGGTGAACCACCGTGCTCCTCCAAGCTTGTCAAGTATGTCTTCAATCCGGGGTATAGGGAAGCTATACTTGACTGTGATCTTGTTGACAGTCGCTGCCATCTTTCTTGGGTACAAGCAAAGCTGGAATAGCACATGGACTTAAACTCACCCTTATGAGGTGTTTCTGCAAGAGGTCATCCACAATTTCCTGCAAAATTTGGTTTTCTTTGGGGTTCATTTTGTAGTGGGGAAGGTTAGGTATAGAGGCACCTGGGGTGAAGTCAATTCGATGTTGTATGGTTCTAAGTGGTGGCAAAGAGGCAGGCAGTTCAGTGGGGGCTATGGTGTGGAATTTGTTAAGCAGGTTTTGAATAGGGGTTGAGAGTTTGGTGGACTGAGAGGTGGTGGAGGGTTTGACTTGGGCTGTGGCTATTATAGCAAAGATCTCGGGTTTGTATTTGAGTTCATGATGAAATTTGTTACTAGAAAGGGTTAAAAGGGTGGGTTTAAAAGGTTGATTGGAGGTTTTTGGAGGTGAAGGGGAGTTAGAGTGTAGCTTGGTAGGCAGCAGAACTATTTTTTTGTTATTCCACTTGAAGGTATAAATATTTTCCATGCCATTGTGTATCACATGATTGTCAAATTGCCAAGGTTTCCCCAATAAAATATGACAGGCATCCATGTCTAGCACATCACACAGCAGTTCATCCTTGTAGTGTTTGCCAATGCTAAATGGGATTTTGCACAAATCTGTAACCTTAACTTCAGTTCCCTTTTTGACCCATCCAACTGAATATGGCTGAGGGTGTTTCATTGTACTTATGTTGAGGGCTTTCACAAGAGACTTAGATACAAGATTCTCACTACTCCCTCCATCAACAATTACCTCACACACTTTTCCATTCACAGTGCACTTAGTCTTAAAGATAGATTGCCTTTGTGTACCTTGTGGTTGTTTGGAAGAAAACATCACCTTCTGGACAAGGCACAAGAGGGGCTCACCATTATCTCCATCAACTAGCTCAACATCTTCCTCTTCAATTCCTTCTTCAGCATCTTCAAATTCACCAACCTCACTGCTGGATTGGTCAGCATGTTCCACATAATGGACAAGTTTCCTCTGGAGGCATTCATTTGACTTGTGACCAACCTGATTACATCTAAAGCATTTCAAGGGAAAAGGGTTTAGAGTATGGGTTCTGTGGTTTGGTGTTTGGATAAGTTGGATTTGGGTTAGGTTTTGGTTGTGGATCTGGGGGTTTTGGATTAGATGGGGAGGTGGTGTTTGGTCGAGGCCTGTCTTGATGAAGTTCATTAGGTGGTTTCCATCGAGTTAGATGTCTGGGGCTATTCCTATGAATATGCCTCTATACTTTGGTGGCCAGGCTGATGGAATCATCGAGTGAACAGATGGGGCTGAGTTCTAGCTTCTCATGAATGGGGTGAATCAGGCCTGAAACAAACCGAGAGATTAACTGGTCTTCACTTTCATTAAGGTTATTTCTTGCACTTAATCGACAAAATTCTTCAGAATAGGCATCAATACTCTTATTATTCTGAGAGCAGTGATGATATTTTTGGAACAAGACCCTGCCATAGTCACTTGGTAGGAATCTAGCTCGCAGCAGTTTTCTCATCTTGAACCAGGTCTGCACTGGTCTCTTTCCTTGTCGTCCCCAATTACAGTTTAGTTGTTCCCACCATGCTAGGGCTCTGCCTTTAAGTTTATAAGCCACCAGCTTAACTTTTTGTTCCTTGGGTATCAACATGTACTCGAAGAAAGACTCCACAGTGGACAACCAATCAAGGAATTCTTCGATTCCCAAGTGTCCATCAAACGATTGTATATCAACTTTGATTTTGAAATTAGAAGAGTTGTATTGGTTATTGTACCTATGGGGTTCTCCGAAAGGTACTTGATCTCGCAGAAGACCAGTGTATGTTTCGAAATCTTCTTCGGAATCAAAATCCAGGGGAAGGGGTGGTGGGTTTTGTTGTGGCCGAGTATGATGTTGAGTAGGGTGTTGAGGTGAGGGTGGGTAGCGAGGTCTCAGGGGAAAAGGGGTTACCACGGGTTCTGGATCTAATGGGGTCAGAATCTGTTGATTTTGATGAATCTGAAGAGCTGGTAGGTGAGAACAAGTGGCATCTTAAACTCGATATCTACTGGCATTCATATTCATCACTGTTCCATTGGTGAGTACGGAACAAAGCTGTCGGATCTCAGTTGTGAGATCGTCGAGTTTTCGTTCAACACCCACCATGGACGCCTTTAAGGCTTTCATGCTCTGTTCATCGACAGCAGCATGGTTGCTTCCTCCACCGGTACTAGACATCGAAGCAATCGGAGGCTCTGATACCAATTTGACGTAGGAAGTCAATAACTAAAACAGATTCGTTCGAATTCAAATTCAAGAGGATGAAAATCAAATTAACGATACTGTTTCATTGAAAACAAACAGAGCTCGCAAGCTCGGATTTACAGTAAAAATGGTAAAAGGTCAAAAATTGAAAACTAAAGCTGGACGATGACCTCCTTTAATGCTCTCAAAAAGGAAAGGTCTATTACCACGCGAGGCTGCTAAAAGGATCGAGCATTTCATCCAAGTGTGACCACTCGAGGTTGTTATAACAAACACGTGAGTTTGTTATAAAAAATGATTACAACACAAAAGCTAAAACGACATCGTTAAACTTAAAATTTAAACTACCAATAGAATTCAAAGATTGTCAATGGTAACAAAGTCTGCAACTCCAAAGCTGAGGAAAAGATAGAACAGAGGTTGGAGTAGATCCTTCGTCACTTGCCTTGTAGTTCTGGTTGCTCCTTCTTCCCTACTGCATTGGCTTGTTGAAGTTGAAAATTCAAATCTCCATTTCGGTGTTCGAATTACCTGATCAACAAGCCATGATAGAAAATTTGATTAAAGTGCCAATAATATATTGATATAAACAATAGAAAACAAACAACCTCCCAAGATCCAGAATTCTAAAAAATCAAAAGCGAATTCTAATCGTCATAAGCACTCCTTTTGACTATCCCTAAACAATATCAATAAATATGGGATGGTCATAGAGTTTAGACTAAAAAACAAAAAATCAATTATAGTGTGAAAAAAAAATGTTCAATTGCCAGATCAATCTTTCGTTCATCGTCTTCATCTATAAAAGGTGTCCAGAATTCTCATCTTGCTATAAATCTAGACAATGGCAGTTCGGCAGACATTTTACCAATTCTAAGACAAATGGGTTGGGAAGACAAAAATATTGAAAAGCTGTCGATGAATCTTGTAGGATTCAATTCAACATTGAGACCACAAATTTCTAATATTTTTAAATGATCAATAAGTATCGTTTGGTGTCTTAGATACCGTTCTAATGATTCAGGAATGATTTTGAAGATCCTTTGATCACTAGTTTTGTTCATGATTGCGAAGGAAGCATGTATGTTTTGCATTTATCTGGTCTTTATAGTTGGTTTGGATTATGAAATTATATAAAGTCAATAAATATGTTTAGAGTGAAAATTAAAAGCCTAAAATTATTTAAAAGTGATTTTTTAAATTCTATCCATAAAATCCTAAAATCATAGCTTTTTTGTTCTTCGGATATATTTTTTATTTTGTGGCATATTTTCCTAGAAATTAGAAGTTAAAGAATATTTTGACCACTAATTTATGAATAATTTTAGAAATTAGAAGTTAAAATCTTTAGTTTTGTTTTTTATTGAGTCAAAATTTTTGCAAGTTCAATATTTCTTATGCTATTTTTTTTTTAAATTTATTTAAGATATCAAACAATTTTATTTTGCAATGATATTTTATAAATATATAAAGTTAATTTCAATTGCAATGATTAATTTAAAACAAAAAAAAACTTTCAAGTTTGAAAAAATTCAGCTGTAGCCTCTTCCATTATACATCTATTTGAATTTTAGTTTTTAATTCACAATGACAATAATTAGTTTTTTTTCTTAATTTTTCATCATTCTATAGAAGGCGTTTGCTTTGCTTACGAGCAGCGAATCAAAAATTTGGAAATCCGCCTTGAAAAAGCCCATGAGACGATTAAAAATCTCGAGAGGCAGCACCTACAAGGCAAAGAGAAGTGTTCAGCTACTGCTCAACCCTAGCTGCAAAATTAATAATAATAATACTATTTTATTTTATTTTATTTTAAGATAATAAATATATTAAAGTTTAGTTATTACTTATTACTTATTAGTTTTTATTAGAAAATTATATTTGTTCTACTATTTGCGTATTTTATTATTGTAAATTTTTTTATTATGTTTTAATTTTTTTTTTCATAGTTTAGGCTTACATATTTTAGAGTTACTTTTCTTATTTTAGGTTTACCTATTTTAGAGTTATTCTATTATGTTTCGAATTAGTTTTTATTCACTGAGAAAGTCAACCTCGATAGTAAATTAAATTTTATTTTATTTTTAAAATTGTTCGGTCGTCAATTATAGTATCAAGCTAACCAGGAGTTTCACCAAAAAAAAAAAAAGCTAACCAGGAGTTAGAATTTTAAAATGCACACACCTAAACAGTTGCATAAAACAGTCCAAAATAAGCAAGACAGTAAGTAACAAAGTGTCTGAAAATTATCCTGACTATTCTTGATGGTACAAATCGAGAAAAAAAAAATAGTTATCATATTTTTTACATTTATATGATTATATGTATATGTAACATCCCGTTTTATGAAAATACTAAAATTTTCAAATTTGACCAAGTTTGATCAGTTTGACCATGAGTGGGTCCAATGTTGACTTTTTGTGTGGATATGTTTTGGCTTTGACTGTGATACCGTTACGTAGAGCTGATCGATACGAGTTCGTAGACTGGTAGTATGTTTGATTCGGAGCTATAATTGTAAAATTATAGTTAAAATAGTGTGAGAGACATTTTAGTAATTTTGCAAAGGCTGAAATTAAAAGAGTGAGAAATTACTTAATTTCACGTACCTTCGTCTTCTTAAATTTTCCAGAAATGTCTGGAAATAACCCCCCTTAACGCTGGTTCCTCGTGTAGCCCCCACCACCGCGCCACTCATTCCATTGTCAGTAACAACCATTCTCTGGCCAGATTGGGCCAGAAACTACCCAAAACTTGGAGCCGCAGCCTCCTCTTCCTAACCGTACCGGTGACCACCCGTGAAAACACCCAGATTGCCGGAAAACATGAGAAATTCAGTCAGCTTTCTTGTCTGCGATCGCTGAATTCCAGCAAGAAATCGGCCAACCCACAACCCGAGAAATGTTGCCCATGTTTTCCTCTATCTTCCCGCTCCAAGTTCTGGCCATGAAACCCTGTGAGTCACAGGAAAGCTTGAAGAAATCGGCGGACCTGTTTCTCCTCCGATCGCCAGATCCCAGCGATTTCCGATTGCGGGGTTGGTCCTTTCCCCCTATTTTGGACCCCCTGAATCTGAATCCATCATCATTTCTTCCCAAATCCCCTTCAATTGAGCGGTGCAAAGAATTGGTGTTCGGCCGCGACCTTCCGACCATTTTCTGGCCATAACTGGCGGTAATTGGGCAAGATAAGTTGATTTTTGTTTCCTACACACCTCAAGCTTCATTTTGATATATAATTTGCATATTATAGTTGTGTAATTGGAATTTGTCAAATTTTGAGAAAGTATAATTGTTGTATGTCTTGTTAGGTGATGGTTGTAAGATAGTATAATTTAATTTATGTTTGGTTGTTTTGTTTTATAGAAAATTGAGAAGATATGTTTGGACACTTTTCTTGATTATCTCGAGTTTGGACTTATTGAAAGGATTACTAAGTTTGTTTATTTTTGGTTAAGTTGGAATGTGAACCAAGTGGTAATTTGGTAGTGATGAGCCTTGATGATATTCTAGTGTTATTTATACTTCTGCTATGAGTTGTATTGAATTAGTTGATAGATCATTTGGATTTAAAGGAATATATGCTCAAAGTGCCTAAAAGAATTTTGTTAGGCGCTCAAGGTTTCAATAGAAATTGTAGGCTTGTTTGGTTAGTAATAAATTACTAACTTGTGTTTAGTTTAAGACCGAGATTCTTACTTTTTTTTATGTATACTTTGGAAAGCTATGTTATTAAGAATATTCAATTCAATTCAATTATGTTTAGCATTGTTTTCTTTTCTTTAAAGAAAGAGAATTAGAGTTATGATCATAATTATTCAAATGGTTTAATGAATTAAGTGATTCCATCTTTGGAATTTCTATATTTATATATACTGAGTTCTTTAATTTTGTTTGACCGTGTAATTTTTTCAAGTGTCTTTGGTAAAAATTAAAGAGTTTAATAGCTTTCTTTGAGATAACTGAAATTTACTTATGGAAGTGATTTTCTTCTTGAAATTGTGATTGGTTGCCGATACGAGGTAACTTGGATTTGTGATGTGTACTTTGGGTAAAGTGAATTGTTTTGTGGATTTTATATTTATTGATTGTGACTGTAATTGGACTATGTATTTATTGAGAACAATTATGGAATATATGAAATATATTATATGTTTGTTTTTCATTTACTTGGTGATTTTGCAAATGAATGATATGGATGGTACGTTACTATGTACTATTTGGGTGATGGGGTATGCCGCCAAGTAAGGGGTTTAATAAGGTTGGTGAATACTTAGGTGATGAGTATGCCGCCAAGTAGAGATGTTGATATTGGATATGGTTGGTGACTACTTGGACGATGGTTTATGCCGCCAAGTAGGGATGTTTACTTGGGCGATGGTTTATGCCGTAAAGTTATTGGGCGATGGTTTATGCCACTAGATTATTTGCTTGGACAATGGATTATGCCGCCAAGCTATGGTATTACGTATACATTTTTAAGTATATGGAAAGACAATGGTTTTTCATATAAAATGTTATTACCCACTCGGTATATGATAATTTGTTCAGATATATGTCTGTGGCTTTTCACTAGAAATTTCATGGTTAGCTTACCCGCCCGATATATATATGATAAGTTCATATATATATGTCATGTGGCTTTTCACTAGAATGTCCTTCATATATGGTTATTACACATCCGGTATATATATGATTAGTTCATATATAAATGTTTGTGGCTTTTCACTGATATATTCTATATATATGGTTATTACTTTTTTAAAAAGGTTTGAAAAGTTTTGATGAAACTGAAAGTGATTAAAATATATTTAATGATAAATGTATGATATATTGTGCTATTTATGCATTTAACTTTGGTTGATGTTGGATTTAAAGGTATAAATAAACTGTCTGAATGTGAGTGAGAAGTTTATGTTAATTGTAACTTTTGGACTATCCAAATGTGCTTTGGAGTTAGCGATGTGGTTGAGCTTCTTGATAATTATTAAAGTATATATTTGTCAAGTTGACTATTTTAGAGTTTGAATATTGATGCGTATTTTGTATATACGTAATTAAACGAATATTTTTCATATGGTTGTTGATTTGTGAATCGCTAATATACTAGAAGTGTCATATTTGTTTTGAATAAATTGGTATGCTATGCAATAAGTTGTGATAATGGTTTTGCATGAGCTCCGAGTAAATTTGTTCTGCTTTCTAGTAAGATGCGATACTAGTTTTACATAAAAGTTGAGATAGTCAACCAGTGAGATATGGTATGAGCTAGCTTGCTTGCCTCACACGTATTGATTTGCTCATATATGTGTTGAATCTATTTCCGAAATAATTTTTAGTTGCCAATTAAAAGTTGATATGCAAGTTTTATATTTTGATTCTCAGTAGTTCAATGCAAAACTGTTTTTAAGAACTACAGGTAGCTTAATCCATATTAAAAAGAGTATATAGGCAACTCAGATTTTAGACTGACTCCAGCTACGAAAAATATAAATGACATATTTATTTAAATGTTAAAGTTAATTATTTAGGTGTGGAAATGATGTACTAGATTTGATTATGTATATGAATGTATTTTCTTGCAGGAATTGTAATTATGTGTATTTGGNTTTTATAAAATCAATATAAACTTTTCAATTTTTTTTAAAAATTTATAAAAAATTATAGAGTATTTAATTAATAATTAGTATGTCTATAAAAATATGTCTAGATGGTTTAGGAAACTTCTAATGTATAAGGTAATAATGAACAACCTAAGAAACTGCTTTCAGATTCTGGTAGATGAAAACATTCGATTTCTCTCCAAATATTATTATGGTCAAGGTAAGGAAATGCTTTCAGGAAATTAATGGTTTTTAAATATTATATCCTATCAAAATTAACAATTGTTACTATTTTTTAATAAAATTTGTTTTTAAATTATTTATATGTATTATATAAAATTTATAAAAAAATTATTTTTTCATTTTTTTTATTCGTTCAGTTTTTTTCCCGAATCTGTATGAACAAGTAATATATGTTTATTATTCATAGAAAAAGTATTACATATTTATTTATAAAAATTTTATTTTTTATTATTTGTGCACTAACAATTTTGAATCTTACTTTTTAGGAGGGGTTATAAATTATAACATTGAGTCCCTAGCTGTGGTATTGAACAAGGATAAGACTTTGTTTACCGTAAAAAAAAAATTATATACAATTGTTACAAATATAATGTGGGTAATAATTTTTTTACGATGGAATGCATAATGATGTTTATATAAGATCCAAATATTTAAATTTATGGCCATGTGACATTGCACATAAATATGAATTATTAAATTCACATGATTATTAAATTTGACACAGATAATAATGTAACCATTATATATAATAATTTATCCTTTCTACCATAATTATAATTATGTCCAGAATTAAAAAAGATTTGCAACAAGCCGTAGAATAGCCAAACAAGCTTGTGAATTATAAAAGATTCTAAAATTTATGTTTACGTTATAATACTAATTGTCTATTAATTAGTTTTCTGTTTAGCTAATCAGTTTTTTGAAAATAAATAAACTATGCCAATGTGTGTCGTACTCTGTGGATAAGATACTTAAATAACTATATTTACTATAAAAAAAAATCCTAAAATAAAAATTATCTCAATGAAGCTGAAGGATCATGTTTTAGGATCCTTTATACGTTGTCCCGCACACATGAACTTAATCATATTCGCACCTAGTGATGAATGATGCATGCCTCTATATAAGCTCATTTCTTTGGACCAAATATTGTCCTCTGGGGGTTTTATTTTACCAACGTTATTTTTCATAATGTATAAAACACTTCAATAGTTCTTCATTTTCATTTTGACTTCAATTATATTATTTTGATAAAACTGTCAAGAGTACACATTCAATATTAAAAGTTCAATCATCTCTAAGTACAAAACTCTCCTCTTTCAATTCATAAAAAAAAAAAAAAAAACTCTCATCTTTCAATATTTATCAAAATAAAATAAAAAAACTCTCTTCCTCCAATTTGTAATAATAATAATAATAGTAATAATAATAATAATGATGATGATGATGATGGATAAAGATTCTCTCTGCCAAAACAAACTTCTTTTGAAAAAATTAAATACCATTAGTTAGGGCCTGCTTGACAGTGTTTTTCAGAGAGCTTTTCTAACATCCGAGAACTTGCTATTTTCAATTATTTTTTCAACTGAAAACAGAGTTTCTGAAACTATCATTTTGATGATTTTTTATTCAAGATTGTACATGAAAAGTTCTTTAAAAGGTTTCAGAAATTATATTTGGCTGCACAGTTTTCTGTTAGAAAATTATATATTATTTTTTAATTCTCTTTTAAATGATTAACAGGTCTTTAAGTGGTTTCATTTTCCAATTTTCAAACAGTCATGTCCCTAATCGTGTTTTATGCGCTTTACTTTTATGCTTTACGGTGTTTATTGTGCAGAACGTTTATGTATTGCATAATAACTAGGCGAGCTTGAACTCTGTTAGATGACTACCTTTCCTAATGTGATAGCTTGAGACCCCCAGCTAAATGATATTCATTTTTTCACCATGAAATTGTCAACAAACCCATGAAATGGATGGGATCCTATATAGCTGAAGCACTAGGGAATCTTTTCACCAAAACAAAGTACTAGGGAATCTAGATGTGAAACTGTTGTTATATAATAACGTAATGTTTGGTATAATTTTATTTTTGCTTCGCAATCTTTCAAAAATACATTCTAAAAAAGTTAATATTTATTAACTTTAGTTAAAAGCTTTTTGAAAACTTAAAATACTTGTACCTCTTCTCATAAACTATGCTAAATATGTTCAAATTAAAAATTATGATTTTATGTATAGATTCTAAATTGAATTTCAATAATGGAGAAAAATTTCAGTGAGACAGACGTATATACTATATGTTTTTTTTTTTTTCACATTCATTTATAAAATCTATATGATAGATTCTGCTGCATCTAGAAAGAAAAACGTACAAACTCGCCTGAAATATTTTCTTGTATGTTAGTATGCCCTGCCCCTTTTAAAATACATTAGGATGGTAATGACTGTCATTTATATGTATTAAAGTTAAAAAAACTTTTATCTCCTTTCACCAAGTACCTCTGTTGCGAGTTAAATTAAGATGGTAATGCTAGTTTATCTCTATGAATGCAATTCTGAAGTTGAATCAAGACTTTTTTTTTTTAATTGGGACATTATGTGAATGTCATGTATGGTAATGGTGTTAAACTTGATTCCTCTTATATGTAGATTGCTCCAAGATGAAAAAAGTTGTTATCCGGATTTGGAAAGGATAGTACCTGATTATGCTATAGGGTAAATTCCTCTTTGTTCAGTACTATTGTTTTTTATTTTCCGTCCTTGTTTATTACTTTTTTTTGGTAAATTTGTTTATTACTTGTTTTTTAATAATAAATAACCGAATATTTGTTATGTATTATAAAAAACTGAATATTTTGAATTTTGTTATCCGTTGCTGTTAGGGAAATACTAATAGAATACATGCTAATATAACAATTAACTAAAAGTTTAGTTTTAAAACACGGATCATTTTGGATAGCTAATAAAATTACTAAAGCGTACGGGTCTTACTTATAATGGTTCTAAGTAATAAAAAAGAAGATTGCTTTTCCTTCTCACCGCAATCCCTCCCGGTTTTCTGACAAGTCCCACAATTGCCACGCCATCCACTGAAAACAAACAGCTCATCCTAATCCATTAGAAAAAAAAAAAAGAGAAAAAAAAAAAAAGAGCCTCCCTCCAAATCCATAAACTACTTGTTCATATGCTCCCCTGACGCCATTACACCAAATTAAATTATATACCCTCATAATTTATTCAAAAAAAGAATCCGAAGCTTATAGGATCGATTATCATAAAGCAAAAACCCTCATAATTTATTGCAATTTAATGCCACTCGTAACCTCAAATCTACAATTCAAAATATTAAAACCCAAAAAAAAAAAAAAAATAGAATAACAAAACAAAAACAGAAATAAAAACTTGCTCTTCCAAATCCATAACCTTGTCACTCCACCGAGTTTCATGAACCTTTGTATAGTCCTAACTGTAAAACTAAAACTTGCTCTGGCATACCCATTCTGCTATGTTGGTTGAGGTTTGTTTTTTTTTTTGGTAAATGTTGGTTGAGGTTTGTTGTTGGGTTGGATTCGTCTAGATGTGCATTTTAATGAAAAACCGATCATTTGAATTCAATATAGAAAAACAACCAGCAGAAAAATATGAACCAAACAAAAAAACCATACAAGTTAATTATTTTCATTGATATTTTTTTTAAATAGTTGAGTTGACAATTATATAACTTTGAAATTTTAAATTTAAAAACTGGTGAAAATATCTCTCATCTCAATTTCAAAAAATAAATAAATAAATTTTATTCTTCTGGCTTTGTTGGTGCAAAACCGAAATCGACCGAACAATTTTCGATTGGTTCCGATCAGTTTTAAAAAGTTCGAAAATATTTTTTGATCATATTATGATCGACTTACCAACTATTTTTTTTAATCCATCGAAATCGAACAACGAACACCACTAGATTTGTCGGTGAGAATTGTTTTGCTAATTTTTCAGACATTTGAAGAGATAGGAAGAATCAGACATTTGAAGAGATAGGAAGCATAATAGATGCGAAGGAAGAGATGATGTGGGACATTTTTTTTTTTTTGGTGAATAGAGATGATGTGGGACATGTGAATCTGCAAAGCTTATCTTCACATTTTCATTTGTTATATTTTCTTTTAATTTTGAAAATTTTAGTTTATGCAATCACAACACTATCCTTTATTATTTAACTTATGTAAATTGTCCCATAGTGGAGGGTATTTTGAATTATTATTATTATTTTTTGGTGAAAAGGTATTTTGAATTATTTAAAATCAATAATAATAATAACAATTTAAAATAGGACTAAACTTCAGTTGTCTTGATGATATTAAAGATTATTGTATGTCGGTGTTTTTATAACAATAAAAATTCATACTACATGGTTTGTTTTTGTTGATTTGCTTGAATAAAAATATTGGATAAGAAAATTAAAGAGTCGGTTAATGGGCTTCTGTAACTTGAATTGAGATGTTCTTGTGACATAGCTTGTGAAGTACTCTTTTTTTGTTTTGGGTGAACTTTCGATGGATATTTTGAAATACTTTTATTAGCTATTGAGTTTCAAAAACAATTTTTAAAAGTGTTTTCCAAAATAAATAAGAAAAGGAAAAAAGTTTAGGCCTTTGTAATCACCGAATCAAAACAATTGGGAATTTGGTCCAAACACATTCAGCGTGAAGACAAGGTCTTGCAATATTTTAACAACTCATTTGTCTTTTAGACCGTCAAAATATATAATTTGATCACGAGTGACAAATAATCTGATTGTTGATTAATTTTAGCAACTATTTCAGATAAGTTGTCACTTTCGCTAAAATCAAGTTCAAACATAAACAAGTAAATTATACAATCTTTATTCTAGCTAGAAAACAAAATCTGGAAAATAATCGAAGATGCTAGAATAATATTTTATAGATTTGAAGCCCATTTTTTATTCGATAACAATTTAAATAAGAGTAATGCTATATGAAACATCTATTCTACTATCATATTTATCATTTATATAAATATTATTATTTTATTAGTTAATATATTGTTATAATTTAGATATGGATAAGTGAATACTTAAAAATATAAGTATAATTAAATATAAATTAATTGAATAATAACATGTGTATATATGATAGTAAATTAAATAATAACATTATAAAAGCAACCCTAAAAAAAAGGATTTGAAATAATCAAACTGGTTGAAAAAAGAAATTTGGATATTTTCAAGTTTTAATTTCAAACTATATAGAAAACATCTCAGTGAATTTGAAAAAAAAGAAATGCATCTCCTTAATTTCCATTAGGTGTTTAAAATTTGTATACTATAATGAAATTTTTGCTATTTATCATTGGTGATCAAAATAATATTTTCTTAAGACAATGATATGATTTTTTTTTTTCAGGTTGAGAAGCAATGTGTGTGAACAATATTACACCTATCAAATTTATTAATTAAATTATTAAAAATTTATAATATGATAATTTAATAATGATTGATACATTAATAATTTTTAAACTCATAATTTTTATGTTAATAAAATAGTATCGCATAAGGATATTAAAATTTTAATTAATAAATTTAATGAAATCACTCAATAAAAATTAGTAAAAGAAATTGACAACGAGGGAGAATAAGGGTAAATGCGTAACTTGATACTGTGTCTGAAGTAACACATAGCCGCACGTGTAACAAAAACCAATCGTTAGGGATATTTTTTTATTTTTTTATTTAAGGCCCACTTCAGTTTCTCACCCTCTTCCCAAGTCCCAATCAATTTCCAAAACACTTGAGCAGCCACTTTCTCTCTCTATAGTCAGCAGTACTGCTCGTCCATGGCGGCCATTTCACCATGCCCATCTTCCACGGTGACCAGGAAACCTTGTTTTACAGTTGATTTGGGACATGGGTTCTCAAAAAGCTTGGATTTTGGCCGCACTAGGTCACCCAAATGGAGGACCTTTGAGCTCAAGAAGAACCAGCTGCTTGTCTCTGCAGCTACCAGTGACAATGCTGTGTCAGTGACTAAGTCTGTGCCTCCTGCTACTTGCTCTAGGTTTATAATCCTCGACTTTTAGCTCATTCTCTCTCTAATTGTGCTTGGAGTTCTTATGCATTATAATTCTTTCTAGATTATTACTTCTGTCTTGGTTAAATTTGATGTTACCTTTCCTGTTGACTTGGTATAACTTTAATGTGTTTCATTTTTTTTTCTCAAATATTTTTGATTCAGCAGCTTTGCATGGGACTGTTAACACTGTTACTTTATTACTTGCAATGAATAGTACCATTCTCCTTCCTATATTCATATTTTGTACAAATAACAGTTTTAACCAATTAGTCACATCATTTTTTTTAAAATAAAATAAAATTGTTTTACATGCAATCAAAAATGGTGTATGATGGCTCAGTAATAGATTATGGGAAGAGAATCGACGAAGTCTAAATAAAAACATTCTAACGTTTTTGTATGAAAGACTAAATTGGGACTTTTGGCTATGATTTTATAAAACTGCTAGGGAGAGAGTATTTTCAAAAAAGGTATTTATGTGTATGTGTGCCCCTTTAATGCTTAGATGAAAATGTTATAAAACTGCTAGGGAGAGAGTATTTTCGAAAAAGGTACTTATGTGTGTGTGTGTGTGTGTGTTCGCGCCCCTTTAATGCTTAGATGAAAATGTCTGTGACCATACACCCGACTGAACACTAGATAAGGTTTTGGTTGATTACATTTTAGTTAAAGAGCAAGAATGAGAGATTGGTTTTTATAGGATTTTTTTCTATTTTGTTCTAGACATTGGCTTTAAGATCTGTAAATTAGAGAGGATTCATCTCCCTCTCCAGCAGATTCTGCATCGTGGGTCATTCCTTCATGCAGCAATTTGTTACAATTTCACCGCAGTTAAGCTAAAAATTTATTATAAACAGGCTACATATGTGCTTCTTCCCTTCCTTTTTTTATAACGACCACATCTATGTTGACTCTTATTGTATGTCTGATTTCAGGGTGAAACGCCATACAATTTCAGTGTTTGTTGGGGATGAGAGTGGAATAATAAACCGAATTGCAGGGGTTTTTGCTAGGAGGGGTTATAATATTGAATCCCTAGCTGTTGGATTGAACAAGGACAAGGCTCTGTTTACCATAGTTGTGTCCGGAACTGAAAGGGTTTTACGGCAGGTCGTAGAGCAGCTGAACAAGCTTGTGAATGTCATAAAGGTCATGATCTACCCTTCAAAATTCTGAAAGTATTCCTTAGAGAATGTAGATTTGTTTTGCCTTTCTAGTTAGCTGTTTGTTGTTATTTTAGCTTGTGAGTCCATGCTCAACCTATTACCCTCTTTAAGTTTTACTTTTATAAGTTCCAATTTATTTAGCCTTTTACATGGCTTCTTGTGTCATCATCAACATTACCATAAATCTCGTATAACTGTTGTTTTTGGTTCTGATTAGTTTCGTGGGTAGGGGGTGTGTGGTATAGTTTAACCTTTCGAGGTTTCGTTTTCAAATTAGCATTTAGCTTGTAGGCTACATATTCTATCATGTTGATTTTAATGGATGTGAATGAGGATCAACATTTAAATTTTATGAACAGTAAACAAAATGAAATGAAATCAATTTATTCATGTTTTCTTTCTCTATTGATGTTAAAGTAGTTCTAGAAGATAAGTATATAAAAAGTATGTGCAATCTACTGAACCATATATAGGCATGTAAACTTTTTATTTTATTTCTAGACTTGAACAAGCTATTATGCAGAAGAAGCATGTTGTAGAACAATTTAGTTTTTACAAAAATTTGTTCATTTCACTTGGCTGAATGACTGCAAATTTTTCATCTCTCATGATTTTGTCTATTGTGAACAGGATGTATTGGGGAATTTACGAAGCACCAACTTTCTTGTTTTGGCCATTTGTTTCTATTGTGCTGCACACTGAATTTTGTCATATTTAGGCACAATAAAATAAACTTCTAATCATCATAACATTTGTGTGCTTGCTCCTGAATCATCACTGATACTATGGGTCCACCATATCAGGTGGAAGATATCTCAAGGGAGCCGCAAGTAGAACGTGAATTGATGCTTATCAAACTTAAAGCAGATCCAAGTACCCGTGCAGAGGTAATAATATAGATCATCCAACTAATTTTCTGATAGAACATCTCCTTTATGAACTACTTTGGTGGCAAATATAACTGATTCTTTTCATGGTTCTCATTAACTGTTTATTCTGTTAGCTGAATATACATAGTTGGGTCCAACTTCCTTTTCTGGATATGGTAACTTAACTTTTCATTTGGGCCTAATTTTCGTCTAATTGATATTTTGTTCAACTTAGTTATTTGAATTTCTTATTTTTTTTATTTTTATTTTTATTTTTATGTCAATGTGTCATAGTTTGTGGATAAGATATCAAAATAAATATGATCTCAATGGAGCAGAATGATCATGTTTTGGGACCCTTTATATGTACTGCACACATAATCTTAAAATTAGTCCCTCCTAGAGATGAACAATGATACCTCCATAAGCTCGTTTCTTGGGGCCAAATGTTTTCCTCTCAATTTTTTGTTTCTGTTTCATTTTCCAATTTTCCTATACTTATGTCCCTAATCATGTTTTTATGCTTTAATTTTCAGATTATGTGGTTGGTGGATATCTTTAGAGCAAAAATTGTGGATATCTCAGAACATTCGTTGACAATTGAGGTGACGATTGTTAAAGACCTTTGTTAGTTTTTTCTATGTCTATTACTCTGAAACTTAAAATGCATTTGGTTTGGGAGTTTAGAGATAAATATTGGTAAAATATGTTTCAGACCTTTTGTTCATTTGGGCTGCATTTGCAGGTTGAAACATTTATCATTCCTTTTGGTAAAAACAATATCACTATATGAAAACATTATCACAAACTGTTCCTTTTATGTGGATGTCTCAGGTCACAGGAGATCCTGGGAAGATGGTTGCTGTTCAAAGATACTTAAGAAAATTTGGAATCAGAGAACTTTCAAGAACTGGAAAGGTCAGGTGCCTAGGATAGTTTATGCTTCACTAATGTTTATGCAGCGCACGTATATGTAATTCCATGATATCTAGGTCATCTTGAACTCAGTTGGATCACTACCTGGTCACCTTTAACTCGCTTGTATGACAACATTACTGAAGGTGATAGCTTTTGCTGGTAAACTGGCACTTGAGATCCCCAATTAAATGATATTCATTTTTTAAGCTATGTAGCTGGATGTGTATAATATATTCATGTATATTGTGCACTAGCCAACAAATGAATTGTATCCTTAATAGCTGAACAACTAGGGAAGTTAGATGTGAAACTATAAATTATATACAATAAATCTCCAAAGAAGTCACTTTGATGTTATGTAGATGCTAGAGGGAACCCCAGTGGAAAAGGAGTTCCATTATGTGCTCCTAAAATTAAGATAAAGGACTATAAATAAACATGACGTAGCTGGCCTGTTACTCCTGTTATTTCTGGCCCTAATTTCTTGGGGAACTTTTAGAGGACAGGCAAATTTCACATGAAATTTAAGTGACAGTGTGCTTTTCACTCATGGGCCTTTAAATGTATTAATGTTCAAAGAAGTTTTGTCTCCTTTCACCACATACCTCTGTATGCAAGTTAAAATATGATGGTGATTATTTGTATGCTTGTAACTGTGAAGATGAATTAGGACTCCTGTTAGCTGTTGGAATATCATGTAAATGTCATGTCTGATGATGGTTTCAAATGTGATTGCTATTATAGATTGCTCTGAGACGAGAAAAGATGGGTGAGACAGCTCCCTTTTGGAAATTTTGTGCAACTTCTTATCCGGATCTGGAAAGGACAGTATCAGATGATGCTCCTGTAGGAAAAATAATTGGTTCACTTAATGGTGACGCCATGTCATCCTCTGGGGTAATTAGCTCTTTGTTCAGTACTATTGTTTTTCCCATACTTGTTTATTACTTGTTTTCGATATATCATGTATATATTAAAATTACTGTAAGATACTTGCATGTAAATAAATGTTCTTGGCTTGTGCAGATAAATTCTATATTACTTTATATTCCATATGCCACTTGTGTGTGTATACCTTAGGTTTTTTGTTTTCTATTGTGCCTTGTTATTGGGGACTGACTTATTGAAGCTGGTACTATAACATCGAATTGGTGATTGTGGAAAGGAAAGCCTTATAATTATTGAAGCAAGAGGGAATAGATATTCAGAAGTAACAGAAAAGGAAAACAGAAGAATAAATTCAGTGGGCAGAGAATGAGCTAGGAAAGCTTGAATATGAGTTTGTTGTTGAAAGGAAGACATAAAATAAGTATATAACAGAATGAAAGTAGCCAAGAATTAGCAAAGGCCAGTGCTAAAAGAGAGAGCAGACTAGTTTACATGGTTTTCCAAGATTGCCAACATACACAGGAGTGATAGATAAAAATCCATTATAAAAAAATTCTGAAAGTCTTAACCTGACACGTCACAAGTCACAACCTCAAAAAACAAAAATACACCCTAGTTATTTCAAGACTCTATCTGACACACACAAAGATGTGGTCTGTAAGCAATACTTTATGCAACATTTAGCTTATATCATCAAGGATGGTCATTATTGGCTTTGCAAGCAGATTCCAATAATTTGATTTGTCTATCACACTTTGTTACTTACTGTCTTGCTTACATTAGACTGTTATCTGCTACTAGTTAGTTGTGTGCACTGTAAAATTTTAGTTCCTGGTGAGTTTGATACTAACAACTTTTCTTTTTTTATTTTATTATCAAGGGAGATGTTTATCCTGTGGAGTCGTATGATGACTTCTCAGTAAGTCAAGTTCTTGATGCTAATTGGGGAGTTCTCTATGATGAAGATGTAAGTTCCCATTTCACTGTTTGCGATCCTATACATTGAAAAAGGTAATCGGCATTAAAGTGAAACTCAAAAAAGACTTGTATAGGTATTCATGGTGTGCAAATAGAACAGATAAGTATCAACTCTTCATAAGCGATGCCACCAAGTATAAACTCTTAAACAGAAATATCCTTAACACAAATGTTTGGCCATCCTATTTAATATTTCAGTCTAGTGGGCATCAGTCACACACTTTGACAATGCTTGTCAACGACTGCCCTGGAGTTCTCAACATAGTTACAGGGGTAATATCTCGAAGAGGGTATAATATTCAGGTCAGTTGGTTTTAAAATGTGCTGATACCTTTATGTTTGGTTTTCATGAGCTTGACACATTGATTTGTCTCTCTGAGCTCATAGAGCCTAGCTGTGGGGCCTGCTGAAAAGGAGGGACTTTCTCGCATTACAACTGTTGTTCCTGGTACCGATGACTCAATTGGCAAGTTGGTTCAGCAACTTCACAAGTTAATCGAACTTCATGAGGTGAGGAGCTGAAATAAATTGCTCTAATGAGAATTTAGAGCCTTCATTCTATCCAGCCTTCATTGTTGGTATTTTCTCCATGCTGAAGTGAGTAGATGCTGATTACCTGGAAGAAAGCTTTCATAAATATACAAAGTTAAACTCTTATTTTTTTTTTTAACCCTATATATATAATCATGATGGCTAGTTGTGAGGGAAGTTTGGAAATGATAGCAGCTACTACTGTTGAAGTATTAATGCAGTTTTTCATCATGTCCAGTTTTAGTATGAGTGGAAGTACCTTGTCTTGAGGAGTTGAACTTACTATATACCAGTTCAAAGATTGATTGTCTTTCTTCTTTTATAATTCTTCCTTTGTTGTCTAGTTCATTTGATTTCTTCCCATTAAAAAAAAGGTCATTTTGAGGTTTATTTTTACACTGATCTACTGAATTCTTGGATGGCTTAACAAAAGCTTAAGAGAAGTTCATAATTTCTGAAAGATCTGGGGGAGTATGTATTTTTATTGTTAACGATATTAACTATGTTTCAGAGCTGATAAGTACATGTTTTCTTGGTGAATCTCATTTTTGCCTTTAGTTCAAACTACTAAGAAGGGAAATTAATCAATCATTAGTAACTGTTAATCCATTTGAATGTAGATACTGTACTTCCTCACACCTGGTTTACTCTCTACATGAATCTAAATGGCTGATATATATGGTTACTGTTCCTTCAGGTTCGGGATATCAGTCACTTACCGTTTGCAGAGAGAGAACTAATGCTGATAAAGGTTGCTGTGAACCCTGTTGCCAGGAGGGATGTTCTTGATATTGCTAATATTTTCCGTGCAAAAGCTGTTGATGTGTCTGATCACACAATAACCCTTGAGGTCAAATTTTAGTGTACATTTTTGGAGATTCATCTTTAGAGCTGCCATTGTACTACCTGATTTTCTGCACTTCCACATGCAATGCTGTGCTAGTGATAGCCTATCTCAGCCGGATTTTATACCAATACCATTTACCTTTTTCTTTATTTCTTATAGTTTCACTTCCACTTGCAGTTTCTGAACTCTCTTTTTCTTGTTTTTCCCAGCTCACCGGTGATTTCAATAAGATGGTTGCACTGCAGAAGTTATTAGAGCCTTATGGGATTTGTGAGGTATGTCTTCTGACTCTTGTTTCTACTCACTGAGTATCATAAATTTGCCTGGGTTTTTCCCAAAAGAACTGGGTTAAAGATTTTACGTTCTACTCATACATTAGATGATATTGTAGTTTATAGGTTAGATTGTCAATTGTGCAAACAAATAAATGCATCGACAAGCAAGGCATTCCCTGTCAGTGACAGGTCCTAATAAGCACCATTTCAATCAATGGCTTTTTTGTGATGTGATCACTATTGTATCATTACAAGTATGATTAAAGTTCTACCCAAACCATACCTTTTTCCATGGTATATTGGAAAGAAGAGATCCAAAGGGAATAAAAGATATCACTGAACACAATCTTACATGAACTGTTGCTTCTAGGAATGAACTTAAAACCATAGCCTGATATAATTAGTTGGTTGAATTGTAGGGCTCGTTTGATATAGCTAATGCAATTATAAGCTTTTAGCAGTAGAGCTTTTCATAGTAGAGCTTTTTAAAGAACAACTTTTATTAAAAAGCTAATGATTTGGTTGTCACTTTAAAAAGTGCTTTTAACTTTTAATAAACTATTTGACTAACATAACTTCAAAAGTATTTTGACTTTTAAAATTTATTATACATAAATTATTTAACTAACATTTTTTGAACATAGTAGGAATTTTAATATAATAGTAAGGAAAAAATTGATAGTAAAAAAAAAAACATTTAGTGCCCTGTTTAGCTTCTTCATATAAGCTGAAAAAGAGTTTTTGTGGAAAAGTTTAAAATTTGAACTTCTCCAGAATGACTGAAGAAAGCTGTTTTTGGTCAACAAGTAGCAAGTGACTGTGTGCCAAACACCTATTTTTTTTAGCACAAGTACTTAAAGCACTCCAAAGAGAGTTTTTTGATCCAAAAAAAAGCCATACCAAATGGAGAGTAGTTAGCTAGCTTATATTAATATTGCTTTTCCTATATATGACTTATTTTCTGTTTCTTGAAGGTTGCAAGGACTGGGAGAGTGGCATTGGTACGGGAATCGGGGGTCGATTCCACATCTCTTCGTGGTTATCCTCTTCCATTGTGATGTTTGAATTTCACTCTTAGCTTCTTCTTGTGGTTTTACTGTCCCTAGTAAGTTTTTCCCATCCCCATTTTTTGATGGTTAGTTTTTCATTATTTGGATTTTTTATCAGTTTTATATTTTCCATCGTGTGTATAGAAAATGAAGAGAAATGGATTGTAATTTCCGATTCTCTTTTCAGGTGTAAAAGTTGAATAAATAGGCATTGAGATGTTTAATCTCGATTAAGGGAAGCAGTTGAAGCTAAGATGTGTTATGTAGGTTCGAGTTTACATGGAGGATTAAAACGATGTTTATACAAACCATTTTCCAGGGTTGAAACTTCTTAAGAAACATTGTTTCCTTTTGCTCTCATTATATCTTAGTAACAGAAAGTGGTGTTTTTAGAGAGGAAGAAAAGGTAAGGCAATTAGTGGCTGCAAAAGTTTCATAGAAATGTTGCTAACAAATGGAAGAAATGATGAGAAGCAGAAGCTGCTGCAGAGAAAGATAACAACTATATGTGTTAGTTTTTGTCATTTGGTCTAGTTCATTCTCAATGTAACTAGGAACCTAAGTAACCAAATGTACTCATATATCTTTAAGTATTTTAGGCTAAACTTAAGTGGTATTTTTGTGTAAAAGCTGAAACATTAAATGCAAGCATGATATTGTCAGATTAGGTAAAAATAATGTGTGGTTGACAAATTTGGTTGTACTATATTTTGAGCAAAATTCAATGAAATGTTAGAGAGTTTTGTGGTTTACTCTGTTTAGTTTTTCTTTTTTCTTTTGATCAAGACACTAAGTTGATCTTACACTTAGTTTTTATTTTTATTTTTATTTATTTTTATTTATTTTTGCTATTTCTTCTTGCATTCTGTCCTATGTTATATTCTAGTCACGTGTTTAATAAAGCTTAAGGAATGATTTTTTCATTTGGATTATACCATTTCTTCCATGTAATATAAAGAGCAGCTGTTTTTCACTCGTAAACTTATGTTTATGAAATTTTTAACTGAAACAATCTTTCCGCTTTGTTTCCTTTATTTATTTGTTTTTATTTTTTATCTTTTGGAGTTCTTTCTTCTCTTTCTATTCTTAATTTTATTTGGGAAATCCTTTTTTAGAAGATATATTCTTCTACCCATTAATTTTTCAAAAATGAAATTGACAAACTTGTTTTCAATCAATGGTTTCAAAGGTAAAAAACATATTATAGAATAGACATTGGCTGTTGACCTAAAGGAAAAAGCAGTTGTATGTTTAATTGGGTCCTTTGTAATTTATTTCCATGTCCGTATGAAACAGACGCGAAGAGGCTGGCTAGAAATAGTTAAGATTTTATTTTATAATTCATTTATTTTTTAATTTTTAAAAATTAAAAATAAAATGTGTTGAATAATTATTTTTATTTATTTTTTTGAAAAATTTAAAAATAAAAATATGTAATAATTATTTTTATTTAAAAAAAAAAGGTTAAAAAATCTACTTTCATTTTCAATTTCAGTTTTTTTTTTTGGCATTTAATAATGCCATGATACAAGACAATTCGAATAAAATTTGAACCTGAAACCATCTATACTGACATCGTCCAGATGTGACCGATACCACGAATTGCTCAAACAAGGCTAGAACCTGGGCCAACTCGGTTAAGGCCGGAGCTTAGGATTACCCGGAGCCTAGGATTACCCTGATTGAGGCCAAAGCCTAGGATTGCTCGGTTGAAGCCAAAGCTTGGGACCGCCTAGTAGGAGTCGGTATCCGAGACTTCGGTTGGGGCTGGTACTTGAGATCGCCCAGTCGAAGCCAAAACCCGAGACCATCTGGTTCCCTAGAACCCGGGACAGCCTGATAGGGGCTGGAATCCAGAACTACCCAATTTGGGCTGGAACTTGGGATTTCCTGATCGGGCCAGTACCCAAGATTGCTCGATCCGAGTTGGAACCCGGGACCGTTGGGATTGCCTGGTAGAAGCTGGAACTCAGGACTGCCAGATCGGGCCAGTATCCAGGACTGCCCAATTGGGTCGGTACCCGAGATTGCTTAATCCGTACTAAAATCCAAGACCGCCTGGTCCGGGCCAGAACTCGAAACCACCGGAATCGCCCGATCGAAACCGAAACTCAAAACTGCTCGATCGAACCAGTATCCAATATTGCTCAGTCCAGATCAGAATCAAGAATTGCCCTGCCGAGGTTGAAAGTCAAGATCGGTACCTGTTACTGCCCAGTCGAGCTGATATCCAAGATAGCCTGGTCAAACAGTCATGGATAAAAAAACAAAAATAATTACCAAAAATAATTTTTTTCATAAATAAAATCAAAAATTAAGTGACCACTATGAGTCAGACTCAGTAGAATTTGATCAATCTTTTTTTTTTTTTTTTTTTTNNNNTTTTTTTGTCTTAAGTGGAGAAAATGATTTTTTTTATAAAAAAAATAAAAAAATAGTTGTTATTTTTCATTTTTTTCTCTTTAGCAAAAATATAAACCAAAAAGTCAAAACTATAAACAAAAACTATAAACCATAAACAAAAGCTAAAAATCAAAAATCAAAACTGAATGCATTAACAAGCGGACCCTAAACGTGTAATTTTTGGGTTATAGTAAAAAGGGCAATGCATAAACAAAAACTTGAAACTATCCCAAATAGCTCATGTTCCATGTCAGCATTCCTTGGTTAAATTCATTCAAGTACTACTCATCCAATAAATTGCACAACTCACAGCATATTTACTGAAAAATATAAATCCACAACCTAACTATATACTCAGCAGCCCTAGTACAGTAAAACACTACCTGAGGAGCATCCTAAAATCCTCACTATCTACAAAAATGATTATGTACCGTGGGAATGCTACACCACCAAAAACCGCACACATTAAGCTGAGTTAGTTTTCATTTTCCCTCATCTCTTTCTCTTGATACCAGACCCTGAACCTCGTGCGCCTTTTTTCTGCAAGGCGCTTGAATTATATTTTCCTCTAGCAGAGGATGTTTTCTTGCCAATTGAATTTCCTAAGCCCTTCAAACTCACTTGGACTTGCACCCCTTCAAAGCATTAACAACTCCGTGAGTTATTTTTTCAAGAAAAAGAAGCAACAAAAATGGTTCAGGATAACTGAGTAATTACGAGAGAACAAACAAAATAGGTGTCGCCTTCCATGAAAAATTATCATTATCATTACCTTTAGAGTTCAAACTTTGAAGTTCTTGTTGCAACTTCTCACCAACAGCTAAACCATCTGCCAACATGAATGTTTATTAGATAAGTTTCTAGAAAATGATCAGAAAATGACATGGATCAACATTGTTTTCAATGCATTCAGATTTCACAGATAAAGAGCAAAAGCAAGTACACATTTAGACCTTGATAAAGCATCCACCAAATTATATTTTTATTAATTTCAAGAGGAAAGAAATACAACAAATCCTAGATTAAAGGGGAGGGGGCGTGTCCCGAACCCATGACATCAATGGTTATAAACTTCTGAACCAAATAAAATATTATTATATCAGGCACAAGACAACAAGTCTTTCTGTTTTAGAAAAGTTTCCCAACCCAAACCCCGTGCATGCCATCTGCTTCTTAGAGATAGAGATGGGGTATAGCAATCAATCGATGCTAATTATTCTGTGTAAGGATGGGACTTTCACTTCATTTTTATCCTTTAATAGCTTAGTAAAATCTGCAATTACTTTGACAAAATAGTGTCAACAATTTGATTACAGATAAGAAAAGTACTTACCCAAGTCCTCTTCATTTGAAGAATCATCTTCACTTTCTGTCGCAGGATCATCATTGTTTTCGCCTATTCCATCATCATATGGTTCTAGAATTGCTGCAATCCGCTTCTTGGGGGCTTTCTTAATTCCAGGAAGTGTAACGAAGTCTGCAGCTCGTACCATCCGCGATTTGCTCCCTTCTTTATATGCTCTGGTCAGTGCTGCTTTAACAGTTGACTGTACACCATCCATAGGATTTGGACGCCCCTGATGCATACAGCAGAGTAATAGTCCATTAATTTTAGAACAATTGCAATAAGCCGCTGTATTTGATTAGGGTAAGGCTACCTTAAACTTGGATATTTCCACAATAGAGTCAAAGTCATCCTGACTAATGGAGTACGTATTCATGAACTCAACAACTTCCTGGACAGCTTCATCCTGGTAAGTAATTCACAAAAGATGGATGTTAAACTAGACAGGAATCAAGGAAACCCCTTCCTACATAATTCTTTGTAATATATATCATAAGATAAATGAACTTCAAACCTTAGGCAGCACCCGTAGTGGCTCTGTCAATCGTTTCAGGAGAAGTGTAAGGTATTCAACTCGCAGGGTTTCTCTGGACCATTAACACAAAACAATTAGGCAGCTTCAAGGGATAAAACTTAGGACTTGATATTGAATGAAAGACAGAGAGCTGCCTAAAGTTTTTGTTGAATCACCAGCAACCCAAAAGCTTCAAGTTATTACGAAGTGAACCAAATTATATATATCAAGCTAAATAACAGAACAAAAAGGGGACCACATACAAAACAGAATTCTGAGACATATAAAAAAGAAAATACAAAAAAGCTACTTAACCTCGTGCATACTTTCAAGAATCTCACATACAAAACAGAATTCTGAGACATATAAAAAAGAAAATACAAAAAAGCTACTTAACCTCGTGCATACTTTCAAGAATCTTCCAAGAACAGCAGAGAAACCAAGTACCAATTAGAAAAGGAAAGACCTAAATTAAACTATATAATACAAGTATACAACTACAAATACCACTTATCTGAAACTCAAAAAGAACCCTTAAGCATGAATCTTAAATTTTGAAGTGATGAAGAAGATTGTACTAATTTCGAAGGCATAAACACAAGGTTACTGAAGCACCAAGGAAATAGAAATTCAGAACATCAACCAAAAAGCTCCACAAATTTTGTACATCTATAAAAATGATTACGTATCATTCTGTTGCAGAAAACAATCATATTCGTCAAATAAATTAATTAGGCGTTATGTTGCAGAAAACTATTATAAAAGGATGTGAGGTTATATTGACCAGGATCTACAATATGTAATGTAACGGAAAATCACCTCCCCGAATTAGATTCACGTGAAGCAAGAAGATGAACATGCAAATCCTCCAAAAGCCTCTTATTTTTTCTTGATGATGAGTTCTTTCCCAGCCAGCCACCAAATCTGTTAAAATTCCTTTCTCCCTGCATACACAAGGCCTATCTGTGATGAGCATAAATCTTAAATTGAAAATATCATATTCATACCATATCACCAAGGCAGAAAAATAAATAATTACATTTGCCACAACCCTTTTGTCCTTAAGTAGAGTTTCTTTCTACTTTGTGCTTTTTAATTTTCTTTATCAAATTAGGGTAGTGGATTTCAGACAGAAAAAAGGGATGCACCACCTAATTCACATAGAAATGATTTCAACAGAATCTAGTGCAGCTGAGCTTGTACATGAAATTCTGGGATCTAGAAACGAATTCACATATTTAAAAAATAAAAGTAGAAGGTAAAAATTACTTCACCTAAAGTAGACCAGCGGGTAAAGTATCACTTAATAAAACTTGTGTATTAAATGCTAGTGGAAATAACCTTTCTGCCCTTTGACTAAACCACCATCGGTAAAGTGGCCCAATTTCATGTTGCTACCATGTGGTTAAAAAGTAGTACTTTAATCTCTTAGGGAAACTTCAGTAAGAACAGAATTTATCACATGGCAAGTTTAGGAAACACAAAATTGCATGGCATGGAAGGCAATATCTATCTCCTTGTGGTCTATATGTTGAGAGGAATGGTAGAGCATTAGGTGTGAAGCATTCTTTTATGGTGATTATGGCCCAGTTTTCATACTTAGAAAAACCCTCCACTTTGTTCATTCTCTTTTCCAATTATTTTTTTAAGTATGTTTTCAATTTGTTATACAAAAACCCTGTACACATGGTTGCTTAGTTCTGTTTTACACTTTTTTCTTTTAATAAGTTTAGTACCATGAATGGGGTTAGATGTATGCAACAATTCAATGCGATTCACTAAAAATATGAAGGAGTAAAGGCCAAGTACATAAAATATTACAAACTTACAATTAGTACAAACATTTACATGAAATGAAAATCTATTACCTGCTCAAGTGTCTCCCTTTGCCCATGCAACAATGCAGCACTGTTTATTCAAAAAAAAAAAAGAAAAGGAAAAAAAAAGGGAAAGAAAAAGGAGAAAGAGAAGAAAAGAAGAAAGTAAATATAAAATAGTAGCATGAATCATAAGGTAAAGGAAAACCAAAAAACAAAAATATTTGTTTAAATAACCCATTCTTACAAAAGGATACATACGGAATAATACAGGATGCAAGAGAACCACTTTGAGAAAGTTGCCATTGCCGATATTTTCTTATTTGAACATTGATAATGTCCCCGTCGCCAATAGACTCAGTAGCACGGGCAATAAAATTCAAACGTTTCATCCCATTGTCATCTTTACTAACTGAGCTTGGCCTATAGTTAATATAATTTTCCTAACACATAATTTGCAAAAAATTAAAAAGAAGAATTAGGCATTGGCAAAACTATTTCACACTTAAATTGCATCAGAGCACTAAAGATATAATATTCTAAACGAATAGCTTTGCATGAGAGAGAGAGAGAGGGTGAAGAAGCATTTTATGCTAATTCACATCCTGCATGAATTATACTTTAACTGCTATACATATCACAGAAGAATGAAATGAAAAAAAAAAAATTCAATTTCTAATGAAAGGTACGTACTAGGCTCACTCCTTATAGATACTAAGCATCAGCTTTGGACCATTAACCTATATATCGAGAAAAAGACAAAGGGCTGCTCTAAGGGTTCAAGTTGGAGGTTAACCGAAGCTCAGGTACCGCTAAAAGACGTAAGAAGGCTACTTCTAAACGCTTCTAATGCCCAACCCTTAATTTTCCATATGCCTGCCTATGAGGGAATGTTTTTGGATTGCGTTTGGTATAACATTCTTGTGTAATTCTATTAAACTCATGGGTATATTCATAATTTAGGTTTTCTCTATATTAGCATGTTCCCCAAATACAATGGATAATTGATTGTCTTGTAGTCTAGAATTTCTTGAATTTATGTAAATGCAACCGCAAAAAATAAAATTCTAGCGAGGAAAAGAACCTGAATGAGAAGAGGGACTAAATCAGGATCACTCATGCTTAAGTTGATCCGCTCATCCATTCTCAACTTCCCTCCATTATAACCAAAGAGCCTGCAACACAAAAGGTGAGTCAGCATGTTTAATTAGTGACCTCAAAAGCTATAGATTAAGATGAAGAAATGCAAAATCAAATGAAAAACCAGTTATGGCATACAGAAATATGTCAGGAAAGAGACTAAAGCATCTATTAAGCAGCTCATGCAAAGACCAAGTGATAAAACTGGGTGTTATAATCATACTTATCAACGGCTGTAAATGGTGAAATATCTTCATCCTTTCCACTGGTAAGCAGGCGCTGCCTCACATCATCATATTTAATGGCTGACATTGAGAGGCTCATATATTGCAACTGGTTTAATGCCATACGCATGTCTCCATTAACTCGTTCTGCAAGTTCCTCTAGAGCAATCTGATAAAATAAATTGCAAACAAGTAATTGGATTATCCACTTATTAATACCTGTCATATAAGTTTATGTTATAAAGTGGATCCGAATATTTATATCAATCTTTACAACGTACATACTTGGTACTCTCACATCCACCTACAAACCTAAAAAAACAATGCAGACCTTACAAATGCAGGATGCGAAATTACCAGGACAAGGATTTTCAAAGCAGGCCCTACAATTCAAATGTAAGACCACACAAACAACCAAAAACCTAATAATATGTTAAAACTTAAAAGTATCACCAAAGCGCTTTAGCAACTAATAATATATAATACAGCAGAGATATTTTCTAGATAGTTTCGAACTATTATAAATTACAGTCGTTATCAATGAAGTTTTCTTATCATATAGGTGAGGGTCCATACTTTTGTACTGACTGCATCCAAACAAAATGACTTTGGTAACTTAAAAAATAATATGAAATTACCCATTATCGTGCGAAATCCAGAAGCAAATTTATAACTAAGAATCCATGTAAAAACAAAAAATGTTGGTGGTTACCTCGTTGACTTGAAGGCCTTCAGCGTTTGAAACTTGCATCAACCTCTTTGCCATCTAAAAAGAGAACATATTTTCAATAGCCATTCTGTGGAATAACTATCTTATATGTAAGCATGTATTACAGTTCTGAAAAAGAAAATACAATTTATCTGGTATTAAAATGCAAGAACATGTAACAAAAACTAACTCAGAATACATCCACATGCATACGTATGCATGCTCAAGTTCAAAACATGTGACAAAGACATGTACCTGCATGCACATGCAAGTATGCATCTTCGCAAACATTTCTTTGGTCTCAACTTAGTTGGCCATTCACCATAAGAAATAAAGTCCATAATGGAGCAAAAAGGAGAGGGTACAGCCATCAAATTATACAAAATATTAAGGTTATATATAAGGAAGCATTCAATAACATTCTTCCGAATACATTAATTCTTATCTTCTTAAACAAATGATACATGCATCTAAAAGATATTTAATTATGTATGCCATCTATCATATATGACACCATTACATGCAAGAGAAGACAAAACCTGTTGTTTGGTAGGCTTCCGAAAGCTGAGAAGCAAACAATAATTCACTAGACTCTTCAATTTCTGACTGTAACGGTCATTGCAGATGCAGATGATAGGAATTTTAGAAATCTTGATGCTAGAAATAAGATCAGCAATCCCACCTCTATCTCCAGCAGACATCCCATCAACTTCATCCATAATAAGTACTGTTCTTGGGTGCTTTGACCTGCAATTTAAATATAATAATTAACAAGCACACCAAAATTCTACAATCTACAAGTTATAAATAATGCAAAAATGCAAGAAATAATATAAACATGAAAAACCAACCAATCCGTATTAACACTCAGGGCCTCATTGCTGACAAGCTCTTTTATAGAATTTGCATTGCTTCCACCAATTCCTTTCTCGATCTTAGCATCAGCTTTCCCCCGAGAGTCACTAGCATTTACCTAAGTAACATTCAGTTTGTTTGAGTGAAAATAGCAGGTAGAAGTATTGAATGGTATAATATGGCAAAATTGAACTGCTTCCACAATTATATGTTTATGATAAATTATGCTTCACCTCAATAGTCTGAAAACCAAGCATCTGACTGACCAACTTTGCTGATGTCGTTTTCCCTATTCCAGGAGTTCCACTCAGTAGTACAGCCTTTTTAGCACCGGAATCATTTGCTTTTTTACCCTTTTTCTTACTTCCAGTATCAAGAAATTGCTCATGCCATTTTACCAACCAATCATGAAGCTGCTTTACCTGTCCACCATCCAAAAACTTAATGTAAAATTGACACATTTTGCCACGTTAATGAGACCAACAAGTTCTGAATTATAAGATTTCATTAAATAAAAGACATAATTTAACCCACAAATACCAGGAGGAAAAATTATGATCCTCACATACCAATGACTGATTCCCAATGATGTCATTTGGAACTTTTGGCCTATACTTTTCTGTCCATGTCAATGCAGAATGCTGAGTAGATTGACCTCTTTGCATGGCTGGGGAAGCATCTGAGGTCAAACCTTTTTTGGCTACATTTTTTGTCAAGGAGGTATCATTGATATTCTCTGGAAGAAACAATGTGAAAAAATTAAATGAGGAAGTTTCAACGACTTATTAACTAATTAATTATGCTGCTGAAAAAGCATCAAAAATCAGATACAAGACAGAACTGCTCAGAGGCTGCTCCATACAACACACCAATTAACTTATTAAAAGAACATGTTACCAAACTAAATCATACATCAAACAGTTGAAAATAGCTTAGCACTTAATCAGAGTTAATCACATGAACACCGTAAAAATAAATACCAAGAATAAGATAGTTATTATCACAACAAAATCGAGTCGATAACAATAAAGTATTTATCATATTAAATTCAAAAAGAAAAATTAAGAAATCCATCCTAATTTGTTTCATAAAAGTAAAATATTAGAACGATAATATTACCCTTAGATTCATATAATACTCTTTCTCACCTACTTAATAGTCAAAAACCAAAGACGAAAATTAAATATATCAAAAAATAAATATAAAACCCATAGAAATACCGTTATTATCATGAAACTGTTTCTGTACCCTGCGTTGCAATAATATTTTCAGTTTTCTGCCACAATTTTGCCTTAAGCATATTGTTACTAGCTTACAGCTTGCTTAGACCACAATTTTTAAACAGATTTCTCAAACAGTGTCCAACTATATGCATGCACATTTATAAATCATTAAACAAAGGTGTACAGGAGATACAATAACATTCATGCACAAAAAAGACCTTAATTCTTTTCCTTATTATCCAAATTACTGCATTACCTAACAAAACCTGAAAATTAAGCGCTGAGATATCAGGAAACCCAACATTTTGACACACCAAGAAAGAGCAACCAATCATGTAAAGAAAGCATAAATTTAAATGAATATGGAAGCCACATACTCACATGCAAACAAAATCAGATTGAAGAGAGGGTCAAAGCAAGGCCAACCAAAACAATCATTAAGGCATGAATAAGAAGCTATTTAGTTAACACACGCATACTCTTTGTTTCTACTTTCTGTGGACTCTTCTTTGGTAGAGAAACAACAGCACTATCCGTTGATTTCTTTGATTCTAAAGCAGGTGCCTTAGCAAGACTTGATGCATGGATTATATCAAACAATCCGTCCTCGGTTAGAAAAGCCGTACTACATAAAGTCATTAAACAAGACATAAATACCAGAAAATAAAATATGGAAATGCACCTCACGTATTGATCCAAGATAGCATACCCAAGCTCTTTAGCTTTGGAGGATTTCCTTCCCCCAATATCTTCATCACATAGTAGATAATTCTGCAAATGGACTATGTTAATGACACAGATGTAGTTTTACACAAACCCAAGCAACTACAAGACAGGAGCATGAAGTCACCGTTTTCTTGCTGATAGATCCAGTAACACGGCCACCATGGCGCTTAATCAAGTCTTCTGCTTCTTCCCTTTCCAAACTGTAAGCATGGGGAAAGTTCAAAATACATCCAGAACCTAAAATATATCATATCAAAATATAATCTATAAAAATAATGGGTGGCCAAAATATTAACTAATATTCCAAGAATTACCTGTCAAGTGTACCGCTAATTACAAAAGTCAAACCAGCCAAACAATCTGAAGCACCTTCAGGAACTTCCTAAAACAAGCAAAATAGAATTTGAATTATAACATAATGAATAGAACAATCATTTCATTTAATATATAAAGAACTTCAATTGTGTTTAACCTTTTGTCCTTTGTTCGGAGGGTCTTTCCTTTCTCCAAAATTCATAAACCCACCCCGCCCAACGCCTCTGCCTCTTCCACCTGCTGGAGCTGCAGGGGCACTTCTTCCTCCACGACCTCTTCCAATAGACTTAAGAGGAGCTTCCTTATCTTCCGCATCATCTTTATCACTTTCATCAACGTTCGGAGGTTTCTTTACAACTCCCGTGCCTGATGCACCTCGTCCACCACGACCTCTTCCAGTAGACTTAAGAGGAGTTTCCTTATCTTCCAGATCATCTTCGTCACTTTCATCAATGGCCAGACATTTCTCTACAATTCCCTTACCTGATCCACGACCTCTTCCAGTAGACTTAAGAGGAGTTTCCTTCTCTTCTACATAATCTTCGTCACTTTCATCAATGGCCAGACGTTTCTGTACAATTCCCTTGCCTGATCCGCTTTTCAATTTCTTTCTGGGAGTATCATCATCTAATCTCTTATAATTAGGCAAGATGAAATCATCATCACTATCACTTTCAGCTTTGTGAATTTTTTTCACAGGCAAGGGTTTTACTGATTCATCATGATCCTTTTTATTCTTTCTTTTGGATGGAACCTCCACTGGTTCTTCCTCTTCTTTTGGCTTGTCTTTTGAAAAATACTTGCTGGTTTTCCTTCTGCCTAAATTTTCTTGGCTCGCTTGCACCTGGTAACTCAAATACAATTAAAGTAATAAATTTGAAATTCATAAACCTCTCCTAATAAATATTTTTCAGTAATTTCACAATTCTAGTATTCTTGTATGAGATTAACCCAACTATTGTGTGCTATCCACTAAATAAACCACTGATCCATCCAAAATTTCCACCAAGTTTCAATATTTAGGTTATCACCCACCTGATTTATGTCATGTTTGGCTCCTAATAAAAGAATAATAATAAGCAACAAGTTTTATATCTCATAATTTGGGAACCAAAACATTAATTTTTAGTGAAATTTGTCCCCAGTTCAACCTTCATGGAGACTAAGGTATAAAAAGGCATCTTCTTTCCATTCCATTACTTTCTCAGAAAACCAAAAAGATAGCCAGTCCTAAAAGTTATTGCAGAATGAATACAATGGCAATAACCATTTGTCGAAAGTCACTATACCAAATTAAAGGCATGAAGCAACACCAATTTACTACTTTATTTCAAAACCCAGATACTAAGATTTACAAGCAAATGACAAAAAAAAACAACCTTCTTAACCAGTAAAAGATACTAAACCCACAGTAAAACTCACCGGCTTTTCAGGCTGAGACTTAGGTTGAGAAGGTTTCTCCGTTGCACGTGACGTAGGTGGTTGTGCAGGTTTCGTGGGCTTAGAGTCCGCGCTGCCATTGCCTTTGCCTTTGTCATGAGACTTCATAAACCACTTCCGGATATCTGACTGTGACTTTTATTTAAAAAAAAAATACAAAGATTTTCAATGCCAACCTTTGAAGAAATAAACACGATAAAATAAGAGAAACTAATTTCAACCCAGAAAAATAATTACAAAAAGAATGTAAAATTTAAACCTAACTCACCATATTGGAATTCCAATTCGAGTGGGAAAATCCCAAAACTCTATTCGGTCAGTTGCGCATTCAGAAACACACAATCTGGCAATTCGGGCATGCAGAGCGGAGCCATCAATGTTTAAAAAAAACGCAGATATTTTGAAAACTTGGGTTAACGAAGAGAGAAGCAATGTGGGTTAGGGTTTTCTCATACCTTTCTTTTTGATCGGCGTCTCTCCCCCTCTCTCTCTCTCAGTCTCCGAGTAGCTACAGAAGGAGATAGTACATACAAGATACAACGAAAATGATCAGACTCGCTTCAAGAATTCCAAGAGAAGCTTAAAAAAAATAAAATAAAACAAACCCATAAAAGTTCAGGGCAACTAGAAATCTCGATTCGGCCCGCTGATAGAATCTGGTATGAAAGCCCGTATAAGCCCAAAAAAGTTTTTAAGCCCATAATTTTGGAGACTCCCAAGGACTAAATTTGGTACAACAATAAAAAAACATAAATTTCATATTATTGCTTGATCCTTTCAATGATTTGATTCACAAGATCAAAATTGCATAGGCTGTGTTGCTGACAAAGGGTCCTCATTTGTCAAAGACCAAAACTCAACCACCACCAAAACTCAACCACCCACTCGCATAGCCAGACAAAGGGTTTTGCCTTTGTCAAAGGAAACTTATTACTTTATATTATATTATGTGGTAACTTCAAAGTTTTAGTTAGGCATTTAGATTTAGAATTTTTTTTTGTTTCACTTTATTTGCCAAATTCTCTACATCACTTCCTCTATCATATTCGTTAATGCATTGTGGAATTTGTTTAAATGAATGGTAATAATAATATGTGTTGTGGCGATTTTTCGTCTCGAACCAGATTTTTCAGATCTACAAAAAAGATGCAGAAAATCGGTTAGAGGGACATCGGTGTGGTGGCCGGCATTCCCTCTCCAATGCTTAAGTCAGTCAAGCATTCCATTGATGAGAAAAATTAAATAATGTAGAGGAAGGCAAAATGATGAAAATGAAGAGCAAAAATAGTGAAAATGGAGGTATGGCCGATTTAGAGGGGTTTTTGAAGAAAATGAATAGTCTTTTTGCTTTTTGGTTTTGAATAATGGTTAAAAGGGTCCAAGAATCCATGTTTCCAAGTCACAATCAAGGCTTTAATGGCCTCAAAACCCACAAAAACTAGGGCTGCCGAATTTTCGAGAAAAAGAGAGAAAAGTTGGTGAGAGTGATGGTAGGTATGTTTTTTTCTTGGGCTACGTGCGGCTGCCTAGGATTTTGTGCCCAAAAAAATCTGATGGTCTCATTTTTTCCCTTTTTCCACCTTACTTTCCCTTTGGATGGCTAAAATTCAACATCAAAAAGTCTCCTCCTAGATAAGTGACACCTAACTCCATGTATCTTAGGCTTTAGGCTTAGATTGTTGCCACTACTTGGCCCACCGCACTAAAAATGGGCATATATTTTACTATCCTTAATGATAAGGTATTAGGCCCAATATGTTGGCAAAAATGCCTACAACAATAGCTCCCAAATTGATACAATCTAGGGATTGAATCAATTTTAAAAGATACAAAGTACCTGTTACCGGGAAGTGTTCAGCTTCTGGGGCACTCAGCCTCTTAGTTTAATCTGAGCTACGCTCAGAAAGCATCTAGCTCCTGATCGAATCTCAGCCCAGCTTGGGGAGTATTCAGCTTCTGACGAACTTAGCCTCTCTGGTCGAGTCTGAGCTAAGCTCAGAGAGCATCCAGCTCGGGGAGCATTCAGCCTCTGGGGTACTCAGCTTCCTAGTTGTTCTAGCTTCCAGCTCCTGGTCAATCCAAGCCCATCTTGGGGAGCATTCAGCCTCTGGGATACTCAGCCCTCTAGTGGAATCTGAGCTACCTTAAGAAAGCATCCAGCTCCTAGTCGATCCGAGCCCAGCTCGGGGAGCATTAGGCTTTTAGGGTACTCAACCCCTTGGTTGAATTTGAGCTACGCACAAAAAGTCTCCAGCTCTTGGTCGAATTCGAGTTCAGCTCGGGGAGCATCTAGCCTCTGGAGTACTTAGCCTCTTTGTTGTTCTAGTTTCCAGCTCCTGGTCGATCCAAGCCTAGCTTGGGGAGCATTCAACCTCTGGGGTACTCAGCTCCTTGGTCGAATCTGAGCTACACACAGAAAGCATCCAGCTCCTGGTCGGTCCAAGCCCAGCTTAAGGCGCATTCAGCCTCTGGGGTACTCAACCCCCTGGTCGAATCCTAGCTACACTAAAAAAGCACCCAGCTCCCGATCGATCCGAGCCCAACTCGGGAAGCATTCAGCTTTTAGGGTACTTAATCTTTTTGGTCGAGTCTGAGCTAAACCCAGAGAGCATCCAACTCCTGGTCAATCTGAGCCCAGCTTGGGGAGCATTTGGCTTCTGGGGTACTCAGCCCTTTGGTCGGATCTGAGCTAGCACAGAAAACATCCAGCTCTTGGTCGAATCCGAGCCCAGCTCGGGGAGCATTCAGCCTCTGGGGTACTCAGTCCCCTCCTTGTTCTAGCTTCCAGCTCCTTGTCAATCCAAGCCCTGCTTGGGGAGCATTTAGCCTCTAGGGTACTCAGCCCCCTGGTCGGATCTGAGCTCCGCACAGAAAGCATCCAGCTCGGGGGAGCATTCAGCATTTGGGGTACTAAGCCCTATCGTTATTCTAGCTTCCAACTCATTGTTGATCCAAGCCCAGCTCGGGAAGCATCCCGCTTCTGGGGCACTCAGCCTCCTGGTCGAATCTAAACTCCAAAAGTCGAGATGTCAGTAGATGGCAACTCACCTCATCCTGTGGACCGAGGTACATCCCAAAGGTCGAGACTTCAGTAGATGGCAGTTCACCTCATCTTGTGGACCGAGGTACATCCCAAAGGTCGAGACTTCAATAGATGACAGTTCATCTCATCTCGTGAACCGATGTGAACCCCAATGGTCGAGATGATGGTAAATAGTAATTCACCTCATCCCTTGGACCAAGGTGATCTCCAAAGGTCAAGACAGAATTAGATGGCAATTCACCTCATCCTGTGGACCGAGGTGAACCCCAATTGTCGATGGCATTTTCTTCGTGTGCCCGCTTTCTTATATCGAAGGATAGGTTGAGATGATCTTTGTCCAATTTATTGTTTGAAAAAGAAAAAGTATCATTCACCGTCGTCATCCGGGAGCTACCTCGCTCATCTCTCACTTGCTGACTCGCCAGGGACGGATAGTTCCCATTTCTCATGGTTTGGGATTAGGCTCGCAGTGGGTCTGATTGCGCTTAAACAAATTAAGGATCTGGTCTGTTTGATTCTCTAAATCATATAGTCGAGCTTGCTAAGAGCGTGGTGCTACCTATCTTGTACTTCGTCTTCGAACTGGGGGTAGCTCATGTGAAGATAGTGTTGTTGGTTCAGTTGCTGGGGTTGAGGTTCCTCGGTTGCGAACAGAGTTGGTCCCCATAGATTGCTTGCCTCCAACTCCTTTATTGAACAACTCAGTTATGTCCAGTGTGCCCTTTTGCTCCAAATGAGTGTTCGACATTTCCTCCAGGTTCTACTCTAGTTAAATTCAGCTACAGGATGGCAAGTCTCTCAAAAGCTAGAACTGGGCTACTTTTCTAGATGGTGAAATTCAGCAATAATATCTTTCAAAGTTTTAGATCCTTCAACAGTTGGAACTCAGCAATTGCTCCAGCAACTAAAATTCCGCAGGTTTTCCAGCAGCTAGGACTTAGCAGCCTTTCCAGCAGCGATCTCCTCCGAAATTCCAAGTCCAAGTTCATGTCCGTTAGAAGCTGGAGCTTGGCGACTTCTCCAAGAGCTAAAACCAATAGGTCTTCTCGCAGCGATCTCCTCCGAAATTACAGGTCCAAGTCCAGGTTCAGGTTTGTTTGGGGACAAAACTTGGCGACTCCTTTAGGAGTTGAAATTCAGCAAGTCTTCCAACAGCTGGGACTCAACAACTTTTTTGGCAGCGATCTCCTCTGAAATTTCACGTACTTCTAGAGCTGAACTGAGGCAGCTTGTCCAGCAGTGGAATTTCAGTAGGATTCTCTTCCAAAGTTTCTGGTCCGTCAGGAGCTAGAGCTCGGAAAGCAGCTGAAGCTCGGGACTTGGGCTGAGGCTCGAGCCTGGGCAGAAGCCGAAAGACTAGGCCGAGGTCTGGGACCTGGCGGAGGCTGCGATGCTAGGCTGAGGTCTAGGACCTAGGCAGAGACCACGAAACTGAGCTGAAGTCTGGGACCTGGGCGAAAGTCGCAGAACTGGGCCGAAGCTTGGGACCTGGACGAAGGCCAGAAACTGGGCCGAGGGTTGGGCCCTGGGTTGAGGCCACAGAACTGAGCCGAAAGCTATGGAACTTAGTCAAAGCTCGGGCCTGGGTGGGAGCTGAGGGACAAGGCCAAGGTCTTGGCGGAAGCCGAGGGACTAGATCGAAACTTTGGACCTGAGCGGAGGCCACAAGACTGGGGCTGAATCTGGGACTTGGGCGGAAGCCATATGGGACTGAGGTAGAAGCTGGGGCCTGAGCGGAAGCTGCGGGACTAAGGTTGAAGCTAGGGCACCAAGGTTGAAGCTGGGGCCTGGGTGGAAGCTGAGGGACCAGGCCGAGGTCTAGGACTTAGGCGGAGGCCGCGGTGCTAGGCTGAGGTCTAGGACCTAGGCAGAGGCCACGGAACTAAGCCAAAGTATGGGACCTAAGCAGAGGTCGCGGAAGTGGGCCGAAGCTTAGGACCTGAGCGGAGGCCAGGAACTGAGCCGAAGGTTGGGCCCGGGCGGGAGCTGAGGTTTGGGACCTGGGCTAAGGCTCGGGCCTGGACGAAAGCCGAGGGACAGGGCCAAGGTATGGAACCTGGGCTGAGTCCACGAAAATGAGCTAAGGCTATGGAGCTGAGCCCAAGCTTGGGCAGGAGCCGAGGGACTGGGTTGAGATCTTGCTCAGAAGCCGAGGAACTAGATCGAGACTTTGGACATGAGCAGAAGCTACGAGACTGAGGCTGAAGCTGGGACTTAAGCGGAAGCCTCGGTCCAAAAGTTGCAGGATCGAGGCTGAAGATGGGGCCTGAGCGGAAGCCGCGGGATTGGGGTTGAAGTTGGGACCTAGGCGGAAGCCACACGGGACTGAGGCTGAAGCTGGGGCCTGAGCGGAAGCCTCGGGATTGGGGTTGAAGCTAGGGCCTGGGCGGAAGCCACGGGACCGAAGCTGAAGTTGTGGCCTGAGCGGAAGCCACAGAACGGAGGCTAAAACTGGGACCTGAGCAGAGGCCACAAGACTGAGGCTGAAACTGTGGCATGAGCAGAAGCCACGGAACTGGGGCCTGGGGGGAAGCTGCGGGACTGAGGTTGAAGCTGGGACCTGGGTGGAAGCTGCGGGACTGAGGCAGAAGCTGGGGCTTGAGCGGAAGCCACGGGACTGAGGCTGAAGCTGGGGCCTGGGGGGAAGCCGCGGGGACGAGGCTGAAGCTGGGGCCTGAGCTTAAAAGGGCCTGAGCAAAAGCCACGAGACTGGGCTAAAGCTGGGGCCTGAGCGAAAGCCGCGAGACCGAGGCCGAAGCTAGGCCTAGGCTGAAGTTGAGGCCTGAGCGGAAGCTACAGGACCGAGGCTAAAGTTGGGACCTGGGAGGAAGCCACACGGGACCGAGACTGAAGCTGGGGCCTGAGCAGAAGCCACGGGACTAGGCTGAAGCTCAATTGAGTTGGCTCGAACCTCCGTCAAGCTCCTCGAACCTGCCGCTCCAAATGGGTGTCTAGCATCTTGCTTCAGGTTCTGCTCCGACTCGGTTCTGTTAGGTTCAGCTAAGTTTTGATAGGTTCTGCTTTAGCTCGGTTCAGTTAGGTTTAACTAGGTTCTGCTTCAGCTTGGTTCGGTTAGGTTTAGCTGGGTTTTGCTTTAGCTCAGGTTCAGCTATGTTCAGCTGGGTTCTACTTCGGTCAGGTCTAGCTAGGTTCTGCTTCAGTCGGGTTCAGCTAGGTTCAGCTTCAGCTTATCCAGGACCTGAGCTTCGGTTCTTCCAGGTGCGGTGGTGACTCGTCTGGCATCTAGCTTTCGGTTCCCGCTGTCCGTCTAGGTGCTGAGGCGAAAAATATATATATATATATATATTTTTTGGTCTTCCTTTTTGTTCTTTGTTGTTTTCCTCTCTTTTCTTTTCAACCAAACGGCACCAATAATGGACCAAAACAAGGCAAACCAGCAAACTGAAAGCCAAATGAAAACCCACAAATCCCAAGCACAAACCACGAGCAAAAACAAACACAAAAACTAACTCCCCTCACAAGCTTACTCAACCTGAAGTGAAGCTTTTGAGAACAAGGAATAGGAGCAAAGAAACCACAATTGGTTCATCAAGAACAAAAATGGAAGATTTTCAGAAATAAAAAATAACCACAAACATGAAATAAAAAATGGAAACAAACGTTTCCCACAGACGGCGCCAAAATGTTATGGCGATTTTTCGTCTCGAACCAGACTCCTCGGATATGCAAAAAAGAGGCAGAAAATCGATTAGAGGGGCGCCGGTGTGGTGGCCGGCGTTCCCTCTCCGATGCTTAAGTCAGTCAAGCATTCCATTGATGAGAGAAAATAAATAATGTAGAAGATTTAACTTCAAAAGGTCCCCTCCTAGATGAGTGACACCTAGCTCTATGCATCTTAGGCTTTGGGCTTAGAGTGTTGCCACTATTTGGCCCACCACACTAAAAATGGGCATATATTTTACTACCCTTAATGATAAGGTATTAGGCCCACTATGTTGGCAAAAATGCCTACAACAATATAAGGTATTAAGCTGAAAAATAACTACAAACTTGCTAACCGAGAGCTAGATGAACAACTACAAATCTCAAGCAAGGGAAACTGAGAAAAACAAGACTAAAACCCAGCAGAAACCAAGAGACTAACAAAACCGATTAAACTCAAAAAAGTAAAACTCAAGAAACCACGAGTTATCAAAAGAACTTCAAGGAAATGAGGGAATATCCCAAACCGGTTCACCAAGAACAAAAACAGAAAAAATATTCCTGAGATGAAAAACAACCACAAACGTGAAATAAAGAAAAAATGGAAACAAAACATTTCTCACAGACAACGCCAAAATGTTGTGGTGATTTTTTGTCTCGAGTCGGGCCTTTTGGATTTTTGCAAAATCGGGAAAGAAAAACGGTTAGAGGGGCGCCGGTGTGGTGGCCGACGTTCCCTCTCCGATGCTTAAGTCAGAATAGCTACTCATTCGAGAGTGCAAATGACTAAAAATATAATTTAAGAGGGAAAAATAGTAAAATAGGAAGGAAAATAGTAAAAGTGATGAAAAAATGGGGCTAGCCGGGTATGACGTGTTGGGGAAGATGATGAACAGTATCTATATTTTTTGGATTGAATAGTCGGTCAATCAGTCGTCTTTTAAAAGTGTTGTAGTCAAAAATAAATCCAAAATGGATACCTCAATCTCCAAAATATAGAAGTTGCCGTGTGTGAGGGAGAAGGGAAAGAGAAGAGTAGGTGAAGATTGGTAGAAAGATGAAGTTGGTGGCTCCTAAGAGTTCCGTGCCCAAAGAAAAAATCAGATCCCTCTTTTTTCCCTTCCTTTTCCTATTTATCTCCCCATAGGTGCAATACATGATGTCTTTTGCAGATAACTTCTGAAATGTGAGTCACCATTTGCAACAGTATCAAGATCATCATCAAGGCTGAAGTTGTACCGCTTTTCCAGTCAGTACCAAGTATAACACCAAAGAAACTGCCATTGGGCTTTTATAATTGGACTAGAGGCTGTCAGTGTCCCCATTTGCTTTTCAGTTCTAACACTGCACAAAACTCTTCTAGGAAATTCTTAGAATAATTACATAAAGAAGGAGAAAAGGAAGGATAACTAAGTTACATCCTAATTAGCTGGTCCACACTACTTCTTTTACAACAGTTGTCACCACTACAACTAGTTCAGATCTTGTAAATTACTGATTCAGTATGTCAATAGGCATGACTACCTACAGGTTACACCCAACAAAAAAACAGAGAAATTCTAACAAGTTAAAAACACAGAAGTTAATTGCATATGAATAAAGAACAATTGACCAAAAGAGACAAGATTACCATTCAGTCTATACCTGTTAAAGACACTGTTTTAGCAACATGTTGCTAAAACGTGCAAGTATATATACCCAACAACCCTGGTTTAGACAGTTCAACTGTATCACTTTCTGGTAATCCATTATTTCATTGTGTTAAAGTATATAACCTAACTCCAGTCCACCTCTCATCAGTATGAGAAAAGTGGTACTTGATTGCTGTTTAATACATTCTTAGCTAATATAATTTAAAAACCAAACACATTGATTAATTCAATGGCTCAGTGGAAATGCAAGGCTAGATATCAACAAATTAGCTATCATATTTCATAAAAAGGGTTTGCCTACTTGAAATGGATAAGTCGTTTGAGCATATATGAAACTTGTTCATACAGTTTTTGCAATATACACATACAGTACGTATAGCATACATTCATATATGTTTGTATACAAATTAGCTATACATAAAGACTTAATATCAACACAAAGAAATAATAGCCACCATGCTTTTGCCAGCACCAAGTTCTAATGAGCTGATTCTATCAGATTCAGACTAAACATATATTGCACTTTTGCCCCCCAAATTTTATCTTTTCAAAGGATGAATTAGTAACATATCATTACTAATTGATAGCAGAAATTAAAATAGTCATTTGAAAACTTTTCCATAACGCTCCAAAACCATATAAATATATTAGTGATATTTGTGTGTCTTTCAAATTTGCTTGTTTTTATGATTTTTCTATACACAAAATTTTAAAAAAAGAAAAAAAAAAGGAAAAAAAAGTGCACTTAATTTTCAATGAAGATCAACATATATATAGTGACATCAATGAATCTCAAGTGATAAGAGACAGAAGGATTGATGGGTTACACATGAAAAACCAGATTCCAAATTGATTTTCAGTTTACAAATTTTTTTCTCAAAAAAAAACAAAAAAAAAAAAGTTTTCAAATATAGAACCAAGGTGGTGCCAATTAATTAATATTGACATGTAATTGAATGCCTTGTAGTTGTAGATCATTCGTTAAACCATCATCATCGTCATTTTGTTGTATAGAAGATTTGTGATTGGCTTTTGGATAATCATAAGGTGATCGTTTCTTGCTGTAATGCTTCAAAATCTAATTCATCATTCTCTCTTCTTCATAAGCTATAATCGGACTCTATGCTGCTCAATCCTCTTCTTGTTTCTAATTTTTTTTTTTTGTTTTACTTGAATTTGTCTTCGCAACATGATCAGTCTGAGTCTCATTATTATTGGCCTCGAAGATTTCATAGGAGCGTCGTTGGAGTGATCAGTGGTCGTTTCATCATCTTCACTGCTACTACTGCTATGCAGCTTGTAGATATCAAAAGGAACATCCTTGCTTTCCATAAGATCTTGATGCATTATAGTACTCCTTCATCTTGCTAATATTGTTCCCATGAATATGATCCATAATTGAGCTTTTATTCTTGATTCAAAAGCATCTTCGTTGCTTTTATATGCTATTTCAAGATCATTATGAATGTGTCCTTCTGTTTATATTCTTGATTCAAAAGCATCTCCATTGCTTTTATATGTTGCTATTTCAACAGAGATTTTTAATTTTAATTTTTTTGCTTTTCCAAGACACATCCATATACATTCAATATATGCAATTTTCTTTGCTTTAAAAATA
>QANX01004886.1:0-16944 GCA_003254975.1 Ochetophila trinervis
TAAATAATAATATATATTTTTAAATAGATTAAACAAATCAACATGTTTAATATAAAAAATAAATAAGTGTGAATTAAAATTAATTTTTTCGACATAATTAATAAATAAATTAATAGGAACATAAATTTTTTGTTTTTGGTGAATAAAAAAGGACCTACCAGTAGCAGGGTCATAGGCCCAGGAGGTATTTAGCGAGTGGACCGATCCAGGCATCTTTTTAACCCGATAGGAGTCCGCGATGGGAGCCCGTGTCGCTAAAATCTCCCTCCCTCTCGTGCGGTAGTAGCGGAGAGGAGCACTTAAGTCCAAATGGGGCTACCAAGACTCGAACTTCAACTCCCGTACTCGCAGGTGTGAAAGCTCGGCTGACTCCTACTACTGGGCTACACCCTCAAGTGAAATAGGAACATAAATTGCTACATCTACTATTTGATATGCAAATAAACCTTACATAGCAGATTTCACTAAGATGTTTCTCCTAAAGAAAAGAAAAAGTGAATGAGAGAGAGAGAGAGAGCGAGAAACAGTACTAAACTTCCATGGCCACTTCTTAGAAAAAAAAAAATTCCATGGCCCACTGCTGAAAATGGGTCATCCTAGAACCGCACAAGCAGAAAAAAGTCAGCAGATTTGTGGTTGAAATGCAACACAGGTTGCCGCCTGGCATGGCTTGATAGGTTACAAATTTATGCAGGTGTAGTTGGAATAATAAGGACTATTTTAGTAGAGGTATGATACAATTTTGCTAATTAAATTTTAATGTCGATTATAAAGATTAATAAATTAATTTGTTTAACTCTGACACAATTAATATTATAATAGTAATATAATTTTAAACAGGAAAAATGATAATGTACTTTAAATGGGATGAACGTATAAAATGCACTATTTTAGTAGAGATAACAATTTAAATTATAAAACAAATTATTAATTAAATTTCAGTGTCGATATAATTAATACAATAATAAATAAATCATTAATAAATTAATCAGTTTATTTCAAAATTAACACAAACGAGTTAAATTAATTTATATAAATTTAATATAATAATATAAACAATAATATTTTTTAAAATAAATTAAACAAATCAATATGTTTAATATAAAAAAATGTGAATTAAAATTGAAAATTTTGACATATTTAATAAATAAATTAATACGCCCGAAATCCACCAACATAAATTGATACATCGTTGACAATATTAATAAAGGAATTAATACGAACAAAATCCACCAACATAAATTGCTACATCCCATGGCCACTGCTGAAAATGGGTCATCCCAGAACCGCACAAGCTGAAAAAAGTCAGCAGATTTGTGGTTGAAATGCAATACAGGTTGCCACCTGGCATGGCTTGAAAGGTTACAAATTTATGTAGGTTTGGTTGGAATAATAAGCACATCGCCGACCTTCAAACGAAAGTTATGAACTGGTCACATTTAACACGTTACATTGATGTACTTTCTTTTAGTAAATTCCCACTTGGTACTTTGTCACGCTTGAATCCTCTCTTTTTGGCGAGTTGAGTTCGCATTAGTAAAAATAATAAAGCTCTTTTTATTCTTGAATAGTTTGAATACCGCGTATTGCCAGCCAGCTGGGACTCGGTCACCAAATTGCTGCGTTAGTTTGAAATTTTAACAAAATAAGAATAAAGCTTTCTTCCACTATTGAAATAATTTTATTTGTCAAACTCATAAAGTGAATTAGAAGCATCCATTAAATTTTATTTGTTTACTCAAAATATGATTTAGATTCCAAACTCCAAGCACAGCATTGCATATTAATTCCAAATTCCCAAAAACGCATAGATTTTTATTGCTTCTGCTTAGAGTTCGAGGTAGGGGCACAAATTTACAAAAGACCCTTTTACCTCTTTGTATGAACTTTGAACAATTTAGAAAGAAAATATTTCACTAAAACAGACGTATATATTTTTTTATTTATAAATTAACAGAATTTACCATATAGTTTTACATATAGTGAAAGTGAAATGGCCTACGCTGATCCTACTTAAGTTTTAGGAAGCCATCTTAGAGTCTTAGCTGCTTTCACATTATTCACTTTCATACTAGCTTTAGTTTTGCATAAACATGTACTAATACAAAACCTATAAAACCCACTTCTCAAATTTCTGGCTTTGGTCTGCAAATTCTTTTCCTGGCTCATTTTCTTCCCTCCAAATTTGATGATAAAACTATCAAAACCTTCCATTTTCATCGTACGAACCTGATTCAATTTGCACGGCGAGATCATGGTAGACAAAAATGGAAAGGCCATGGTGTGGATCTCAAGCAGATGACCCATTGAAGCTAATTCATAATAATCATATAAGGAACTCCCACAGTCCCATACGGTGGAACCTTCTTCTTTCATTCTTCATATATTCATTTGCAAATTAATAGTGTTTCTGAGCTTTATCAAAAGAAAACATATATATTGTTGTTGTGACTATTATTCCTCAACAATGTATTAAACAAGTGGCATTGGACAAACTTAATGCTCGGTTGGCAGAGTTGGTTCCATATTGATTAATTAACTAACATGTTTTATAAGTTTTAATTCGCAAAGAATTTTTTGGAAATTATATGAGAAAGTAGCCACCTTGTTATGGAGATTTTTGAGATATGGGTCAGAGAACCTCCTAGGCCCCTCTGACGCCCACAAAGGTCACTGTGAACGAGGTTCACCAGTCACAAGCAAGCGAAACTCGGCCCATCAGGCAGGGCCGAGAACAAGCCAGGGCGCGGCATGGTCTTGGATGATGGAGTAAGTAAGCCCCGTTGACCTTTGGTTCTTGACTTAAATACTTACCTTATTCTCCGAGTCCGGGTGTCACAATCCCAGCTTATAAGGGTTCATAACCCTAACATCCGAGTCGTTAAAATGAGGTACTTAAGGTAAAGTTAGGTGAGTAGGAAGGGGATGGTTTTTTTTGAAGATTTGAACCCTAAACACTCCCTAACAACTCTAGACTAGTCGCCATCATCATCTTCGACAGGTTTTAGGAGGGCCACTCGACGCAGAACTCTAGGTAGGCTGCGCGGTGGGATATCTGAGGGAAACCTGAAGAAGATTTCTGAGATTTGCCTCGTAACGGACTTAGGCATCAGAGTGGGAACGACGGTGACACCACCGGCCCCTAGTCTAACGTCATTGTCTTATCTCGCAGGGGTCAGGGACAGAATCCAGGATCCAGTCAGGAAAGCACTGTGTGGCACCAAAGTGACGAAAATCAGACAACAACATTGGCACCGTCTCTGGGAAACTTGGAAAATTTTTTAAAGTTGTGTAAAGCTTTGGAAATCACGTACGACCATAATCACCAGTAAAAGGATCATTGGGAAGAATCGTGACCCCAAGAGAAGAAGTTTGGCTGCAAAATCATTATTGCGGCTAGGTTAAGGAGTGTGATATGGAGGATCAGCCGGAAGCGGGACTGAAGAGTAATGGCGCCGAGCTCCCAAACAGGCAAGTTAGGGACAAGCAGCCCAGAAGGACGAGTACTATCCCTCATCGGGAAGCCACAATTCCCAAAGAGCCAACGGCTTTGCTATCGCAGCTACCCCCTCGGAGACGTAGTGACAGGAGAGTAGCCTCACAATCCGAGAGAACCCGCATGTCCGACGTGGAGAATCGCTTGGAGCAACTAATATGGCAGATGATGCAGAATCAAAACAACCATCAATCCCAACTTTCTTCGACACGTAGGAGCCAGGTGCCTGTGGATTCTCCACGTCCCCATGCACAACCACAGGAACAAAAAGAAAGAGGAGCATCAAAAAACGACGTCAAAGGTCGTGGAAGGAATGACAGGAGACACGAGTGTTCAGGGCAGCTTGATGGAAAGGTTAGGAGGGATGTCAGAGCCTCTCCATATCACTCGAAAGACAGGCAAGGAAGTTCCAGGCACAGAGCAGTCAATCATGCTTTCTCTTCAGCCCATGAAGGCTTGGATTTGAGTAATCTAAGAGCCTCTTTGGATGCCAGGAGAATAACACGTGTTGAGAATGACAGGGCCAGAGTTCGTAGAGAAATGGGACCTGAACGATACACTCGGTCGAACCTGGATGAGGAGAGAGCTAGCATTAGAGCAGAGGAACGGGAGCTGTTTTAAGAGGAAATCAAAAGGGACGTGGCATAAGTCGAGACGCGAAGGTACGCTGATCTGGGAGACCTCCATGTCCAGGGAGGGGCCCAGTCCACCTCACCTTTCACCTTGGGGATAGGGCAAGCAGCTCTCCCACCTAATTTCAAAATTCCTTAAATGGAACGTAATCATAACCGAATTGACCCTGGAGAACACTTGGGGGATTATAAGGTCTGGATGGAATTTGAGGGAGTCGAGGATGCAATCATGTGCAGGGCTGTCCCATTAACCCTTAGAGGAATGGCTAGAACATGGTTTACCAATATGAAGCTAGGGACCATTGGCTCTTCCAGGCAGCTGGAGGATGCCTTCGCTGCTCAGTTCCTGGGGGCTCGGCCAGTAAAGAAGCCCCATACTCACCTCTCTTTGATCGTTCAAAGGGAATGAGAGTCTATGAAGTCATTCATTCAGAGATTTACAGAAACCATGATGTAAGTCGAAGGAGGAAACGATAATCGGGCCCTACAGGCCATGAAAGATGGCCTGAGAATGAAGATCTCATTCGTTCGATAGCAAGGAACCCTCCTCGGACTTTCTCCGAGATGCTGGTGGAGGCACACAAGTATATTTCAGCAGAAGAGATCATTGAGTCGCGGAGGAGATCCATGCAAGAATACGAGGGTCGAAACGACTCACGAATGAGTTAGAAGAATATAGCTGTAAACAACAAAAGAAGCAGTGATGAAAGAAATCAGGGACCTCGATTCCTCAAAGACAGACCAGGCAGGTTCACACCACTCAACACGATGCGTGAGGAGGTAATGATGAAGATTGAAGGAAGCAACATGCTGAAAAAGCCCTTGATCAAGACACCACTTCGGTATCGGAACAAAAAGAGGTATTGCACAGAGATTACGGTCATGACACTGATGGATGTTAGGAATTGAAGAAGAAATAGAATCTCTTATCCAGAGGGGACACCTATAAAAGTTTGTGGCAGGAGCCACCAGTCAGGCAAGACCTTCCAGACAGGAGCCGATCAGGGAGAATGATACATCTATAATACCGCTCCGACCAGGAGAGATTAATGGAAGTGTGCAGACCATTGTGGGAGGACCAAGCATGGGGGGGAGCTCCAACAAGGCAATGAAAGCATATACAAGGGATGCTCGAGTCACGCAGGAGCAGTTTGAAGTGAACCTGACAACCAGGCAGTCCAAAGTGCCACGGGGAGATCCATTCCTATTAACTTTTGATGATAGAGAAGCCCTGAGCATTCACCACCCCCATGATGATGCAATTGTGATAGCAGCGCAGGTGGCCAACCACATGATATTCCGCATATTGATAGACACAGGAAGTTCGGTGGATATCTTGTATACCTCAGCTTATGACACAATGGGGCTGAAAAGATAGGCACTTAAGCCAGTCAGGACTCCTCTCTCGGGTTTCATAGGAGAGTTGGTGTTTCCAGAAGGGTCTATTGAACTCCCTGTCACGGTGGGAAATGCCCCTGATCGATCCACAATGATGATTAACTTCTTAGTAATGAATACCCCTTCGGCGTACAATGCCATCATTGGAAGACCCACCTTGAACGCATTAAAGGCAGCAACCTCAACCTATCACTTATTGATGAAGTTTCCTACACCTGGAGGGGGAACTGGATACGTTCGAGGAGATCGACACGAATCAAGGAAATGTTACTCTACCTCCCTGTGTAATCGAGACAGTCAAGTAGAATCAATGGCCATTTTCTCAGGCCCCAGGCAGGAAAATCCTAGTCAGCAGCATAAAAGGTTCAACCACGTGATGTGCCTGACAACCTCCGGGCAAGACGTCCTGAGAAAACGAGAAACCAACCCCAAAATAAGAAGAACATGAAGAATAAGCCCTCCCCCGAGCTAGAAGGCTCGAATCAATCAGGGAGTAGTTCCTCCCTCAAGGAGCCCCTAAGTGAAAAATCTCCCTCTAAGCAACAATCCTTCGAGCCAGCTAGGGAAATAGAAGTCATGTTGGAGGAAGACCAGCCTGACTTTCAGTCAGGATGTAGAGAGGACAGGTGGAAGGAAATGATAAGAGGAGAAGCGGTAGAAGACCTGATCAAAGTGCAATTGGACATGGCCGACCCTGCCAGAACAACCAAGATTGGGAGCCTGCTCCCAGGCGAGCTCAAAGAAGTATTGGTCGAATTTTTAAGAGAGAATTCAGATGTTTTTGCGTGGTCCCATGACGACATGCCAGGTATTGATCCCGAGATCATAGCTCATAGATTGAATGTCGACCTTGACTTTCGCCCAGTCATGCAGCAACGAATGAGCTTCAACCCTGAGCGTTACGAAGCAATCAGGGCAGAAGTGGAAAAATTACTAGACGTTAGGCTTATAAAGGAAGTGCTCTATCCGAATTGGTTAGCTAATTTGGTTTTTGTCAAGAAGAGCAACAACAAGTGGAGGGTCTGCATGGATTTCACGGACTTCAACAAGGCATGTCCGAAAGACAGCTTCCCCCTACCTCGGATTGATCAACTAGTGGACTCTACGGCAGGTAAGGAATTATATAGCTTCTGTGATGCATTTTCAGGGTACAATCAGATCAAAATGCACCCGCAAGACCAAGAAAAAGCCTCGTTCATAACAGACAGGGGGCTTTACTGCTACAGGGTAATGCCGTTTGGGCTTAAGAACACAGGCGCTACCTACCAGAGGCTAGTTAACAAAATGTTTGCTCAACAGATAGGGAAAACCATGGAAGTTTTTGTGGACGACATGTTAGTTAAGAGTGTTAAAGCCTCGGAGCACCTGACTGACTTGGACCAGATGCTCTCCATCCTCAAGAAGCATAAAATAATGTTAAACCCAACAAAGTATTTTTTTTGAGTATTTTCTGGGAAGTTCCTGAGGTTCATGGTAAATCAAAGGGGAATTGAAGCAAACCCCGATAAGATCAGGGCCATTTTGGAAATGAATTCCCCAGCCAAAATCAAAGATGTCCAGAGACTGACTAGGAGGATAGTGGCCTTGAAACTATTTGTGTCTAAAGCGACTGACAAGTGCCTGCCATTTTTCAAGATACTCAAAAGATCCAAGAGTTTTGCGTGGATAGAAGAATGCGAGGAGGCATTTACTCAACTCAAGCAGTACCTAGGCCCAACACCATTGCTGTCCAAGCCAATATTCAGAGAGACACTCTTTTTGTACCTGGCCATTACAGAAACAGCAGTCAGCTCTGCCCTCATCCGCGAGGAAGCTTCGGTTTAGTACCCAATTTATTATGTCAGCAAAGTTATGATGTCAGCCGAGACAAGGTATCCAACAATAGAAAAGCTCACCCTGACTTTGGTGGTTTCATCCAGGAAGTTCAGGCCTTATTTCTAGGCACACGCCATCACTGTCCTAACCAATTACCCGTTGAGGCAGGTACTTCAAAAGCCAGAAACCTCAAAAAGGTTAATTGAATGGTCCATAGAGCTGGGACAGTTTGGGATTTCTTACACCCCAAGGACAACAGTAAAGGCTCAGGCAGTCGCCGACTTCATCGCTGAATTCACTGCGTTGGACAGGGTGGAGGACCAATCCTTGGATGCCGAGGAGGAAACGGAACATGAGGACCTAACCAAATTCTAGACCTTGCATGTGGATGGCTCATCGAGTGAGCACGGCAGCGAAGCTGGATTCATACTCACAACGCCATGACCTGATTTTGTTAAACTCGAGTACGCCATCCGCCTCGAGTTTAAGGCAACAAACAATGAATATGAATATGAAGCTTTGATTGCAGGCTTGAGAATGGCAGGATCAGTGGAAGCTAGAAGGCTACGAGTCTACAATGATTCATAGCTGGTCGTCAGGCAGGTAAATTCAGAGTAGAAAGCAAGGGAAAGCAGCATGATGTCGTATTTGGCAAAGGTAAAAAACCTGCTTGAAAAATTTGAAGAATGTCAAATTACTCGGGTACCAAGAGAAGAGAATGCAGATGCAGATTTACTTGCTAAGCTTGCCTCGGCATCAAACTCAGAGCTTACACGAAGTGTGCCTTTTGAAATACTCAAGGAACCAAGTTACAAGAAGAAGGAACAGACAATTAACCAGGTGGATGACAAGCCCGGGTGGATGAATCCAATAATCGAGTACATGACAGAAGGAATCCTGCCTGAAGATAAGCTAGAGGCTCAACGTTTAAGGTATAAGCCCCATATTATACCTTGATAGATGGTGTGTTATATAAGAGAGGTTTTTCGTCACCGAAGCTCTCTTACTTGAAATGCCTGGGTGCAACCGAAGCTGATTATGTCCTGAGAAATGTACATGAGGGTATTTGTGGCAATCATTCCGGGGGCCAATCGCTTGCTCACAAAATAATCCGTCAGGGATATTATTGGCCCACGATGAAAAAGGATGCACAAGTTCATGCACGAAAATGCGATTCCTGCCAGAGGTTTGCCAGTGTGCCAAGGAAGTCCCATGAACAGCTCGCCTCGATCACCAGCCCCTGGCCATTTGCCCAGTGGGGAGTCGACTTTATTGGCCCCCTGCCAACAGGAAGAGGCCAAGCAAAGTATGCTATAGTCGCTATTGATTACTTCACCAAGTGGGTGGAGGCTGAGCCATTATCTACGATAACTGAAGCTAAGCCCTCAAATTTCATATGGATATCTATTGTGTGTAGGTTCAGCATACCACATACCATTGTAACGGACAATGGTAGGCAGTTTGATAATCGAAATTACAAGGATATGTGCTCGAATCTATGAATTAGGGCAGCTTTTTTAGCCCCATTCCATCCGCAAGCGAATGGACAAGTTAAGGCTGTCAACAAGATAATCAAGAACAACTTAAAAGCTAAGCTGGATGTACACAAAGGGGCCTGGGTGGATGAACTCCCAAAATTTCTATGGGCATATTGAACCACACCTAGGACGGGAACTGGTGAGACCCCTTTCTCTCTAGCATTCAGGGCTGAAGCAGTAATACCGGTGGAAATTCGAGAGCCAAGCCCTAGAGTCAGGCACTTCAACCTCGACAAAAATGATGAACAGATACGTTTGAGTCTTGATTTGATTGAAGAAAAGAGGGATATGGCGCAGATAAAAGCAACGACATACAAACAGAGATCAACAAGGTACTACAATTCCAGGGTGAGGCAGAGATCTTTCAGGCAGGAAGAGTTGGTCTTGAGGAAAATAATGCTCAACACTAAGGAGCATGGGTCAAGAACTCTCGGACCTACCTGGGAAGGTCCATATAAGGTAATTGAAGTGTTATGCCTAGGCATGTACAAACTAGAAAGATTAGATGGAAGGAAGTTTTCTCACCCGTGGAATGCAGAGCATCTAAGGATTTACTATCAATATATCTATGTAACGACGTTAGGCCTTTGTAAAACACTTTTATTTTTCAATAAAACAAATGCTCATTCAGGAACGAAACGCCTCGCCGCTCAAAACCCTAAGAGCTTTTTATTATATGCTCAACGGACTTGACTTGAATTTCAGCCGGTAGCTGAAGTCGGGCCCATGTTCCGAATGAACATGAGCCTCTTATTATCTGCTCAATAGGTCTGACTCAAATTTCAGCCGATAGCTGAAGTCAGGCCCAGGTTCTGAATGAACCTGAGTTTCTTATTTTCCGCTCAACAGGCCTGACTCGAATTTCAGCTGATAGCTGAAGTTAGGCCCAGGTTCCAAATGAACCTAAGTCTCTTATTATCTACTCAATGGGCTTGACTCGAATTTCAGCCGGTAGCTGAAGTCAGGCCTAGGTTTTGAATGAACCTGAGTTTCTTATTTTCCGCTCAACGGGCCTAACTCGAATTTCAGCCGGTAGCTGAAGTCAAGCCTAGGTTCCAAATGAACCTGAGTCTCTTATTATCTGCTTAACGGGCCTAACTCGAATTTCAGCCAGTAGCTGAAGTCAGGTCCAGATTCCGAATGAACCTTAATCTTTTATTATCTGCTCAGCTGAAGTCAGACTTAGGTTCCGAATGAACCCGAGTCTCTTATTATCTGCTCAACGGGCCTGGTTCAAATTTCAGCCGGTAGCCGAAGTCAGGCCTAGGTTCCGAATGAACCTGAGTCTCTTATTATCTGCTTAACGGGCCTGGTTCGAATTTTAGCCAGTAGCTGAAGTCAGGTCCAGGTTCCGAATGAACATGAGTTTCTTATTATATGCTCAACGAGCTTGACTTGAATTTCAACCGGTAGCTGAAGTCAGGCCCAGGTTTCGAATGAACCTGAGCTTCTTGTCATTTGCTCAGTGAGCCTGATTCGAACTTCAACCGATAGCTGGAGAAGTCAGGCCCAGGTTCTTTTGCGAGTCAAAGTCAAGCAACAGAAAACTCTCCCATGTCTTGAAAGAACAGACAAGAGTTCAGGGGGAATAGCAGTGGAAAAATCAAGTCATCAACATGACACTATGGAAGAATAAGTTAAGTTCTAAATTAAATTGTCTTCAAAATATAAAGCATAAATTGTCTTAAAAAAAAAAAGAAGGCAATTGAAGGAAAAGTAATATGGTTGGAGCCTAGGAAGGGGGAGCGTCAAGTGCTGAAGCAAAGATGCCGGAGTCGACCTCCTCAGTGGGTTCGAAGTTGGAGAACTGGACGGGCAAAGGTTGTGGCCAGAAACAGAGACCTCTGGGCCCTCGAGTGCCAGCCCACCAGAAGAAAGAACTGCTTGGCCAGGGGGCTGGGACCTAGGCAGGGGATGAGAAGAAGCAGAAAGGTCCTGAGACGAGGTAGGCACGAGCCCCAAGGACTTCTCCAGCATAGAGAGGTCTATGCCGGGGAAGCAGACCTGGGCTTCCTTAATTGCATCGTCCATCCCTGCATCAAATTGCCCATCAGCCTACGTCACCAGGGTTTGGTAAGCTGAGGAGATAGCAGCAACCATATCCTGCTCGAGCTTAACCTCTTCCAAGAATTTTTTGAATTGGGTCTCAAGGTCCTGGTGAGCACGGATCCTGTTCTTCAGCTCTTTATTTTTCCTCTGGAGCTTTATCTCCTTCCTAGACAGCATAAACTCAAGCTCAATCGTGCACTGTTTGGCTCCATCCAATTCCCTTTCCATATCTTTGAGGCAAGACAATGACATGTCGGCCGCCTGGAGCTAAATCTTCACCAGCTCATGGACCTTGGAAACTAAGAAGAAAGCCTGCAGGAAACGACAATTATCAGGGCTCAACATGATATAAGATAAAGGGAAAAAAAAGAGATACTTGGGCAATAACTCACAAAAGCCAGCTGACGCGGTGCCTCCTCAGCCAGGGAGAAAATGGGGGTGTTGCTGCGTCGGTTGTCTTCCTGGGGAGGAACTTCCCGAAGAAGAACAGCCAATGGGCTCACCAAATGGGAGAGGAGGCGCACCATTTCATCTTCAGCCATTTCCATGGCAGGTTCTTTGCCCTTCGAGGCACGAAGGACCCTTTTTCCCTTTGGAAGAAAGCTCTTCCCCAGATCGAGATTGTTATCTAGAGGCAGGTTCCTTCCCCTTCAGGGAAGCTGGCTTCGAGGCAAATGCGGAGCCACGAGGAGTAGAACCGTGTGTCAGCTTCGCTGACTTCAGAGCCTCACTGAGGTCGGTTAGCTCCCTGGGCAGGCGCCCAAAAAGGTCCCTCGGAGAACTGCTTCTCCCTGCCTAACCACTCATGGCTGCAAGAAACTAGGAAACGTTAGTTATAAACATCACAAGATGAAAAGTATGCAAACATGAAGATCGCCTCTAATTCATACCCAAGGATAATCTCTCCTCAGAAAAAATAGATTTGTAGTCCCTCTCGGTGAGACTCAAACCCAGGATGGCGTCCACCATGGTACAGCTGGCTTGACCAAGAAGAGGGAGAGATGAGCTCCATCCATGACTTTGACCCCCAAAGCACCGAGGCACAGACACCTCATACCTGGTTCCCTGGGATCCAGCCTCCAAGCAACCACCAATAAAGAACCAGTCATTTTGCCATCCAGTGATTTCAGGTAAAAATTGGATGAATTTTCTCATACGAAGATAGACATAGTACATAACCGTCTGCCTAGGAACCAGTCTAATCACGAAGAAGGCCTGGATCTATGAGAGGGTAGGGTTTGATTGAAAGTGTTCCCTCCACAGCACGAAGGAGCAGAATATGGATCTCCAAATATTGGGTCCTAATTGGAGAGGGGCTAGGTTAATTTCGGTGAGGAGCCTCCGAACAAAGTGGGCTAGAGGAAGTCTGAGCCCACAATCAAAGAACCAACTACTTAAGGCTACCTCTCCAAGAGGGGGGGAGCTAGCAGACTCCCCTGCGTTGGGAAGCCTGGCAGTCACGCCTTCAGGCAAAGGGAACCTTTCCAGCACATTGGCCAGGCCTGAATCAGTCAAGTCAGACCTGGCAAAGTCGCAATCCCTATATGTGCTCCTAGGACCGGTTTGTTCCCTTACAGTCCTAGTGGCCCTGGTGGCCATAGCAGCAGGGACAGGAGACCCTGAGGGACACGTCATAGTCACTGAGGGCTCGACCACTTCTGGCTCAGTCTCCTCTGAGTCAGAAATCTCCACAAACCTAGGGTCAGAGCTTGTGGGAGAGAACACGCTGGCAAGTCGCCTAAATTTTCTTTTGGCAAAGGGCAGAGGCTTAAGCTCCTGGATGGGCCTAGGCTGAAGGCTGTGGGAAGATTGAAAACTAATAGGAACAGCGGGCAATTGTAGCAGCGGTTCACTGCTGCTACTAGTAGAAGTGTCCGACATCTGAAAATAACAAGGAGGACTGTTAGGCAGGTAGAAAATGTCCTATGCTATAAACAATGCAAACACTTAATCATTAGGCTATACAAAACTGGGACAAAGGGACATGATCCCTTAGGGCTTACAGGGAAAGAATGAGAAAAGACTAGACGGCTACAAGTTCCAGGGAAGGAATGAACGACCTAGGGAGGAGCCAGTGGCAGCAAGTACCGTCAAAACTGGGTTGTATAAAAAAAACAAACAAATATACATCATGTGCAGCACACAATTAGACATCAAAGGAGGAAAAAGGCTTAACTTTGAATTTGGAAGAAAGAGTCTCTATGTGTCAGAGTCTTCGGAACGACAGGTCTCCGAAAAAGCTAAGCCATGAAAACAAAAGAGAAAGTTTAGAATGGGTTCCAAAAAAAAAAAAAGGAAGAGAAGCAAACACAAACCCTTGCCTGAGAAGCACCAGACCGAATAGTGAAGCAGAGGAAGACGAATTTCAATGGAAGATGATCAGAAGAATCCCAAAAAAATGGTGAGAATCAATGAAAGTGAACTCAAAAACTCGGTCTAAAGAGGCCAAAACAAAAAGAAATTGAGATTTTGGGGTTTGGTTAGGAAGTGAGAAGAGATTGCCTACCCACGTTCCAGTGTAGAAGGAGGTGAGGCGGTGAGGGTCATGTCCACTTTCTCTCTCCCACGCTGACGGTTATGGGAAGTGCAAAAAGCGCATGACACCGTACCAACGTGTCCCAACCGTCGGATTAAAATGGACGGACTGGATAGATCAGGCAGTTAATGGTAGCAGACATTTTTTTGTAAAAAAGAAAAGAGTGGGCCTTCGAAACTCGCGCCAAGTCCGCACCCAAGCAGGGCAAAGGCAGGAACTGAAGTTTCAAATAGGTTGAGAAGGCCCAGGCAGGTTTTCTGCCCCACAAAAGTGAAGACCACCCCAATTGAAAATCGGGCTGGTCTTGGGGGCTAATGTTATAGGGATTTTTGGGATATGGGTAAGAGAACCTCCCAGGCCCCTCTGACGCCCACAAAGGTCACTGTGAACGAGGCCCACCAGTCACGAGCAAGCGAAGCCCGGCCCGTCAGGCAGGGCTGAGAACAAGCCCAGGCGCGACATGGTCTTAGACGATGGAGTAAGTAAGCCCCGTTGACCTTCGGTTTTTAGCTTAAATACTTACCTTATTCTCCGAGTCTGGGTATCACAATCCCAGCTTATGAGGGTTCATAACCCTAGCATCCGAGCCTTTAAAATGATGTACTTAAGGTAAGATTAGGTGAGTGGGAAGGGGACAGTTTTTTCTGAAGATTTGAACCATAAACACTCTCTAACAACTCTAGACCAATCGCCATCATAATCTTCGACAGGTTTCAGGAGGGTTCCTTGGCGTAGAAATCTAGATAGGCTACGCGGTGGGATACCTGAAGAAGGTTTCTGGGATTTGCCTCATAACTGACTTAGGCATCAGAATGGGAATGCCGGTGATACCACCGGCTCCCAGTCTGACGTCATTGTCTTATCTCGCAAAGGTCAGGAACGAAATCCGGGATCCAGTGAAAAAAGCACTGTGTGGCACCAAAATGATGAAAATCAGACAACAACACACCTAACAGTCCTGGTTAATGCAAGTAGCTAGTGGTTGGATTTTTTCATTTTCTAATAGATAATAATATATATATAGAAAGAACCATTAAAAATTACTTCCCGATTTATAATAGACTATATGGTAATGTACCAAGTTGTATATCATCATTAATTAATGATCAACTGAAAATTAAAACCTAACTCAAAACATGATAATAGTAGCCATTGAGGAATGCAAGTACATATTAAATTATTTATCAAATTTATTTACTAAATGACAAGTGATATAAATATTATTTGCTGACATATTTATATAATTTAAATATAAAAGTGAATCCTCAAATAGATTAAGTAAATAAAAAAACTAAATCAATTAAATATTATCACATTATTTGCCACGTCATTTAATAAAAAATTTGATAATATTTTAGTGAGTCTAAGTTTATTATTAGTGATTTGCCTCATTATCATATCTCATGAATTGGGAGATAATTCACTGAATATCAAATTTGTATTATATATAGACTTGTGAGATAGTGAAGAAAATGAAATACCCACTCAAAAGAGATGAATGAGAAAAAAGCAATCCAAATGAGTTGTTTTGATTTCAGTGGAGTTTGTAATTTGTATCTTCATCATGAAGTGTTGATTTACAATGAAGCAATGCAATGCTGTATTTTTTGCATGGTTGCCCAGCCACTTTTAATGCCTCTCTCTAGTGAAGGTGTTTTTCAATTTCTGTGGTGGTGGAACTAATCCTTAGTACTATTGGATTTTGGTCTTCCCAGTGATATGTTTTATTTATTTATTTATATATATACATATATTTTTTTTCAACTGTGTGAGATTTGGATCCCCACTTATATATTTGTAAATTTTTCATCAAATAGTATAGAAAAATAATATATTATTATTTTGTTAGATAAAAAATTAATACAAATACATATAAATAAGTGAATCAATACCTGATAAATAAAATTAAATACAAGTTAATAAAATAATAATATATCATCTTGTCAAAATACAAGTTAATAAATACCTTGTTGCCCATGATATCATTCTTACAATAACATTTTAAGGATTCATTTGAGAGAATTTCCAACTAATCTTTACAAAATGACAGGCAATTAATTTAAAATAAAATAATTTAATCTTTTGGAAGCAGATGTCGAAAATAAGGTGGGAAAAAAGAAAATACTAAAAACAAGAGCAAAAAGAAACATGAAGTAGAGAAAAACTGAAAATATGCAACTTAGGATTAGCTAAAAGCTGGACTCCAATGCAGGCCCAACTTGACCTGTAGAAATAACCCAGTATATATAAGTTGGTTTAGCCTCTGGGCTTGGTCCAATTGAGCAGAGACATAAACACATATATATTCCATCAGATATGATCATATGATTTTTCTTTGGAAATTTGAGTGCATATAAGAATAATAATAATATTGTTATTATTTATAGATTGTGACAAAGAAGATAGATGTTTTTTTTTTTTGGTCGAATGAGATAGATGTTGGATTACCATCATCATCTAGTTGAATCTCGAATTATATCTACAGAACTTTAAATATATATTCACCCAAAAAAAAAAAAAGAACTTTAAATTATATGTATATAAATTCTTTATTTATGAAAATGCAACTATGAAACCATGAAATTTACAAGTCACAGATAGATCTCAATTAGTGTATAATTCCATATTCTTTACCCACAAATTTGGACCTCACCTATAACATATTTTATAGAAGGACTCAATAGTCAATACACCTTGATGCGAAAGCTGTTCAATGTTCTCTCTCTTTTTCTTTTTTGACAGATTCTTTTTTTTTTTTTTTTTTTGATGAATCAGATTCTTTCTTTTTTTTTTTTTTTGATGAATCAGATTCTTTCTTTTTGGTTAATGAATATTTAGTAATTATAAATATTATGTCCTTTTTTCTTAACCTAAGTTTCCTTTTCCTATATTCCGTTTAAGGGTCTTTTTTTTTTTCTGTTTATTTAGTTCAAAATTTTCCAATATTCGTGTTATACAACCAATAGATCAATAACCTCTTATTCTATATAATGTTATAAAAAAAAACTATATAATCTTGGTCCTAGCTGTCTTTATCTGCTTTTTGTGTTTTCTATTTTTTGGTCCCAAATGACTAACAATTTCAAGCCATGACATTGACAACCCAAAAGCAGAAAATGTTTTGTTCTTTTTATTTCTTTACTTCTAAAAGCTTTTGATCAAAATTTAATTTTTCTTGTTTACGTGTATTTCAATTACCTCTAATTTCAATTGATGTTGAGATTATTGCAAGGCCAAAAAATGCCACTTCTTGTTGGACCTTGACAAGTGACAACCCCTCAAATCTGTGGACCTAAAATATAATATATATATTTTTAGCAAAATAATAAAATTACAAAAAAGAAAAAAGAAACACGATGGAGTTTAATAATTTTAACAACCTTAGATGGTGACGTTCTAGATAAACCCTTTTAAACAAATCTTATCCTTTATATGTCGGGCTAGACTCAAGTGAAACCCACTTAAATAAACCCCCTTGGA
>QANX01004889.1:0-14047 GCA_003254975.1 Ochetophila trinervis
ATTTATCAAATATTTTAATATGTGTAACATTACTTTTACAATATTACATATGTATAAATCCGTTGTAGCAGAGTATTACCAGCGTTGAAAAATATCATTTTTCATAGTATTTAAACATAAAAAATTATCTGTAACTGTAAGTATTTAAACATAGTTCTACATGATATTTTATTGGTCCATAATAAATGAAGGTCCCACTTTTTTAACAACATTTACTGAAATATAGGAGAAATATTTTTATTAACTGCAAGTATAAATGATAAAGTTTAGATTAATTTAAAAATTAAATATAAAAAGAAAATTAAATCAACCGATAACATTTTAAAATTTATCATTTAGTAAATAAATTTATCAAATATTTTANATTACTTTTACAATATTACATATGTATAAATCCGTACAATATTACATATGTATAAATCCGTTGTAGCAGAGTATCACCAGCGTTGAAAAATATCATTTCTCATAGTATTTAAACATAAAAAATTATCTATAACTGTAAGTACTTAAATAAAGTTTCACCTGACATTTTATTGGTACATAATAAATGAAGGTCCCACTTTTTTAAGGACATTTACTGAAATATAGGAGAAATATTTTTATTAACTGCAAGTATAAATGATAAAGTTTAGATTAATTTAAAAATTAAATATAAAAATAAAATTAAATCAACCGATAACATTTTAAAATTTATCATTTAGTAAATAAATTTATCAAATATTTTAATATGTATAACATTACTTTTACAATATTACATTTGTATAAATTCATTGTAGCAGAGTATCACCAGCGTTGAAAAATATCATTTCTCATAGTATTTAAACATAAAAAATTATCTGTAAGTAGTTAAATAAAGTTCCACCTGACATTTTATTGGTCCATAATAAATGAAGGTCCCACTTTTTTAATGACATTTACTGGAATATAGGAGAAATATTTTTATTAACTGCAAGTATAAATGATAAAGTTTAGATTAATTTAAAAATTAAATATAAAAATATAATTAAATACACTTTATAACCATCTAAAATTTAATATTTTCTAATAGGAGCAATTAAATTAATTTTAACACTTACTACTCTATGTTGCAAAAGTTGAATTCAGTCAAATTGAGTTAACTTAAATAGAATATGTGAGATGCACTTTAGTATTCCTGAAATTCGTCATAATTTTTACCCATTTTTTGAAATATATATTTTTTAAAAATCATCTAATTTTTTTATCTAGTTTTTTTTTTTCATCAAAAATTGTTAAATATAATTATCTTTATCATTAAATTTTGTTTCATCCTAAAAAAAATAATTCACTAAAAAGTTTTGTAGATTTTTTCTTCTAATTTATTTCATCTAAAAGTTTTTTCAGATAAATTTTTTTTTATGATGAAAATAATTTCGTGATGAAAAAATTTATAAGATGAAATAAATTTTAATGGTAAAAATTTATTTAGCAATTAAAAAATAGTTAGATGAAAAAATAGAACAAAATTATATTTTAGGATCACAAAAATTTTCATGATAAAAATATAAATTAAAAAAAATGATTTTATGATAATTTGTTTTAGCAATTTCAAAGGAAAAAATTTCATGATAAATTTTTATTTTAGCAATTTTGGGATGAAATGAATTTTTTTTAATGAAAATTAGAATTTTTTTTTTTTATATTTCAAAAAACTGTTAAAAAAAGTTAGGGGTACTAAGTGCCTTCAATGATTCGGTACTGAACTATAACAAATAAAAAATGTTAAATGTTAAAATTAATTATAATATTTTTTATTAAAAATATTAAATTTTAAAAATTATTAAAATGTATTTAATTTTAAAAAAAAATAGCGCTTGAGTTGCCAGGCTATTTTCTCGCTGGATTACCAAAAGAATAAAAGGCTATCTAATGGCTGAAAATGTAGTATAAAATAATGTATTTTGGAAACAATAAAATGGTATCCAAATTACTAACATCATGATCAGTTAATTTCGATTCGTTGGTCCTGCATGTATGATAATTGTCTCAATTTTATTGGATATATCTAAGTAGGTTGTTTTATTATTTTTTGCCCAATGCATGTATCCAGGATTTTCAGAATTTGTCAATATATTTATTTAGAAAACTCATGTGCAGCTTCCATTTTTTTTTACTTAACTAAATCGCAAAATCTTTAGAATTTAACACATAATTGATGAAATCTAATCAATTGGCATAGATTAACTAGTGATAACCCAGGGAAATAAACCCCCAGTCAACTATGGGTTAATCTCATGTCTGATTTGTCCCTTTCTTAATATCATTCTCTTTTCGTCCGATTTGCCAATTTTGTAAAATATCACATAATTAAGTATATTTTTTATATTTGTAGCAAAATTAATTTTTTTTAATAAATTGGGGAGTAGCAATATTAATAATTACATTTGTATGTTGCAAAAAAAGATGTATATTACATTCGTACATATTATTTATTTTTTGAATTTTTTACTTGTAAATTAATTATCATGTTTTTATTTATATAGAACTATAAATCGATACATAAAGAGATGACATTAAAAAGAAAAAGAAGAAAAATAAAAAAGAAAATGAAAAGTATGATAGATGTCTATGTTATTTGTAAAAATAGAAGGATAGATGTCTATGTTATTTGTAAAAATAGAAGTAATTTTACAAATTTGACAAAACGAAAATGGTGTTACTGTGGTTTATCATATATTAATAATAAAAGTAACTATTATAATAAATTAGTAAAATTTCAAACTAGCAGCTACAATTGCCAGTCTCCTTGGAGATAACCTCTGTGATTTAATCTTACACTCGTACAATTAGGTTGTGTCTGCGTATTTTTTGTTTTATTTTTATAAAATTAATATTAAATTGAAAGAACTGAATTGGTTTAAAATTAGTTAAAAAAATAAAGAGTTCCAGGCTAGATAATAACCGGAATCTTATTATTTTTGCAATAAAAATTTGGAATGCAACTGGGGGGGCTTGGAAAGACTCAAAACCCAGTTCGTGGTATTCACCAAAAAAAAAATAAAAAGAAAAATAAAAAGTTCGTGGGGACAAGTTTGACAGGATGTAATAAACTCCATGTGAAACCAATATTCTATACGGCCGCTCCATCCATGTACTTCACCAGCTCATGGTGCGAAATCGTCGGAATAAAATTTAACAAAATAAATCCATTTGTGTGGACCGTGGACCACATAGCACTAGCTATATACTTGGCAAAATATTACATGATACAATAACACGATACAAAATGATATAATAATTTATGGTTTTGAATCTGCGATATCAGATCGGGTTGATATCAATGTCACATGATAAAACATGATAAGAAAACGGGTTAAAACCGGCTGGAACACGTTGACACGATAAGAAAAATACTAATTTAATTATTTTTTTATTGTTAACTTTTTACATTACTTTTTTTTTAATTTTAAAAAACTATAAAATTTATATTTTATTTCATTAGAAAATGAGAATTTTTATATCTATTTATATATTAATATTTTGTTTTAGATTCTATTTTTTTATTATTTATATTGGATGTACAATTTCAGTTTGGTTTATACTGTTTTGAATATTTTTAAATTAATTTTAGTTTGTTTTATAATTTTTGGAATATTTTTAAATTTATAATTGAAATGCATATTTTATTTTTTAGCCACGATAAATATTTAATATAGCTTTAATTTGTAATATTTTACATATTTTAAATTCACAGTTATTATTTATGTTGAATTTTAATATGCTAATATATATTTTTTAAGATGTTTAGCATATCATTTGAATATGTATTTAGAATTCATAGACATGAATTGATAATGATTTGTCATTTGACAATATATATTAATTTAAATAAAAAAAATAAAATACTCATGTACATGTCTAGTAAACACAAATAAAACACGACACGAACAAGGTTCAACACGAAAACTTAACGGGTTGGATTCGGATGAACAAAATTTGACACGACACGAACACAACACGACACAAACACAGTTCAATACGACACATTGCCAGACCTAACTAGCCACCAACAGCACAGGTGTATTTTTTGCATGTGGTGAAAACAGCACAAGTGTACTGATGCATACGTGATAACTACTCTAATGATTTATGTTTAAATTTTTTATAATTAATGATTCATATCCACCGTTTTACTTTTACATTTTTTCTTTTTTTTAAATAATTTTTTTGTTTTGTTTATTTTTGTTTTATTTTTATTTTCTATTTTTCACACACAAGCTTTATCTCTCACATTTTGTTTTTCCTTGCCCAAACATATTACTTTTTCTATACTCCTTGTTTTCTTCTTCTAAAACTTACAGCTTCTTTCTTTATGTTTTTCCACAAGTATATTTATAAAAGAAAAAAATGGCACTAAAATCTTTTTTTCTTTTTTTCCTTTTATTCTTTTATTCTTTGTTTGAACGAAAAAATATATATATATGATTACCCTTGTAAGCTTTTTAAAAAAATAAGTATGAATCTATTTTTGAGCAATTACTTTTCCAAATATTTATACTTTTCTCTTCTGCTACTAAATTTAATTTCGGTTCAGATGTTCTTTTTTATCATCTATATGAATTTATTTAATCTATTGATATATTTAATTATCTTGCTCATCACTATCATTTATGATTATCAAATATTATTGTTGGATGAAAGTTTTGGTGATTTTTTTATTCTTCTCCTTCTTCTTCTGCTTCCATATCTCATAACTTCAGATTCATACTGTAATAGCAATATTTTAGTTTTTCAATCCTACTATATGATAGCTTATTTTTTTATAATATTATATGTATTAATGCAAAAGTGCTCCAAATTATAACTATTTTTTTTATTGTTTTCAAACTGTAATAATTGTTTACATTTTTTTGTTTTCCAATTGTTTCATCATTACTTTTAAATTTCAATTAGTATAATAGTACAACATTAATGAAAAAATATCATCAACAAATAATTATATGTTGATAAAAAAAGATAATCTAATTATTTTTATAAAAATCCATTATATTTTTAAAATTTTATAAAAAAATTAATGGATCTTTCATATATTTTTTTGAAAATTTTGATAGATATATATCTAAAATTTTGAAAATTACTTTTTCATCTAAAATATATATCTAAAAATTTCATCTAAAATTATAAACATTACTTTTTTCTTTTGAAACATAAATATCATATCCACCTTTATGAAAAATGTAAAAATTTGGCAAAATTTCACAGAAAATATATATTTTTGCATCCCTACTTCGAACTAGTTTTGACTAAAAAGGTTACATTATTCTTAAAAATTTACTTAAACACTCCTAGTAAAAATTGCTTTGACTCTCGGAATAAAATAAAAAATAAAAAATAACATAAAAATTTCTAAATTGCCAATATTTGGTCTAGTTGTTTCTTTTATTTTTGTAATGAACAATTGGTTAATTTTCGTTGATAAGCCGCCGCAATTTTGGAATTGAATGGTTGGATGACTCGGCAAACTTAAGTGTAAATATGAGATTAATTATTCAATTCCTTGTTGTCCAACCAATAAACCAATTCCAAGCACGTCATGAGATATATTTTGCACCATGAGGCCTAAAATTGGACCTACATGTCTTTCATGACGCTGTGCTGCTAACGGCTTACTCCTCCCAAAATCTATATGCTCAATCCAAGCACGTCTCCATGAGATATTTTGCACATTGATTTTATAAATAAATATGATACATAAATAATATAAATAGTATTTTTTTAAAGTGTTCTTCATTGATAATATCTAAAATAAAAATGATAAATATTTAAATCTGAAAGCCAACATTTTTTATTTTCTATAAAATCTAATTTTTTTAGTAAAAAAATAATAAAATATGTAATTAATTAATAACCATTAATATCTATCAAAAGTTTTGTTGCACAGAATAAATTTGTATTTGACTATTAATTTATGCTATTTAAATTTAAACAGCATCAATTTCTATGATACATATAAAATAATTCACATTTTCATTTAATATACTTTTAGCACCATAAAAAAAGATTCTATATAATAAATTTGTTATCATTTTGTAAAAAATTAGTTGGACTTGGGTCGCCCAAAAATTAATCCTAATGGAAATTCCCAAGATATGAATCCTGTGGACTCGACATGTTTGGAAGACAATATTAAATTGTAATTTAAATAACACACACATATATATATATATATATATATAACAATTCACATTTTGACTTTTTGAGAAATACTTTTTTGAAAACCTACCGCTAAGAGGTGAGAAGACATTTGCATCTCATTTTCAAAATTATTTTCTCCCCCAATTAACTGTGCACTGATCGGTGATTTACCAATCATACCTTTAATTAAATTTTTATTTTCTGTCTTCTCAAAGAAATTTGGGAATGACCACTAATAATTCTCTTATTTCGTTCTCACTTTGCAAGCTATCTCTCTCTTTCTTTATTTTTTTTTCGCACTCAAACGTATTTTCTCTAATGGATCTCCATTTTAAAAAAAAAAAATTTCAAAAATAAAAACTAACACTTGCTTTCAAATATTGTTAAGAGAAATTTAGTTAAAGATTTTATTAAAATTTCACTAGTATTTCATTGAGATGAATAAGTCTGGGTGAGGAAAAAAATCAAAAAGAATAAAAGAAAGATTGAGCTTGTTGAGAAAGAGAGAGAGAAAAAAAAAGATTAATTTTTTTTTTAATTTTTAAGATTAATTTATGCTATTATTAGAAGAAAGAAAAAAGTAGAAGAAAGAAAAAAAATAGAAGAGAGAGAAATAGAAAGGGAAAGAAAGAAGAAAAAAATGTGGGCAGTAAAGATATGATTGACAATAATCGAGTTCAATAATTCATATACGTTAGTGAGAGAAAGTATAAAGAGAAAAAGGAGATTTGGTGTTTTTTTTTTGGTTTTTTCTTCATGGAGGCTGAATCCATGGAGGAGAAAGGAAGTCAAGGACCTGATTTACGAGGAGTATTGCAAGAAGAATGAGGTGAGCTAAATTCTGAAGAGTGCTTGAAGCAGAAATAGGGAATTCTAGTGGATTTTAGGGCTGCATTGCTAAAGAATAATTTTGCAGAGCATGAGCATTTGAGTGTTGATGGGAGTGAGGATGAAAGTGATCTAGATGATTTTGAGATTGAAGATTTAGAGATGCTTGAAAATCTTCATCTTCCTTGCTTGAAATTCTCTAGGCAAGAACATAAGCAATTATGGAAGCCATGGGCAAGTGCTTTAATTATTAAAGTGGTTGGTAAGATTTTGCCATATAATTTCTTGGTTCAACGATTGCAAACTCGTTGGAGGGTTCAAGGTGAGATGAAGGTTATTGATGTGGGAAATGGTTATTGTATTGTGAAAATGCCATTGTGGGAGATTTGGTCTAGGGTTCTTTCGCAGGGACCTTGGATTATAGCTTGGCATTATCTCTTGGTTCAATGTTGGAAACCATACTTTGACCCTTTTCGTGATCAAATCAAGCGTATGGCCGTGTGGGTAAGACTGCCTTTTCTTCCATTTGAGTACTATAACTCTTTTGTATTGGTTAGGATTGGTAAGATGTTATAGAAAATTCTGAAAGTTGATAAAACTACTGAAATGGCTAAGCAGGGTAAGTTTGCTTGTATTTATGTTTAGATGGATATTACTAAACCTTTGATTTCGAAAGTTTTGGTGGGGAATCGAATCCAAAAGATAGAGTATGAGGGTATTGGTACCGTTTTCTTTCATTGTGGATGCATTGGTCATAAGGATTCTGTTTATGATAAGAAGAAAAATGTACACGTGGTGGAGGGTCAAAATGCTGATTCCAGTAACTTCAATGCTAGAGGGAATAATATGGAGTCCAATACCAGTTCTGATGTTGGGAGAGGTGGAATTGCTAATGAATATGAGTTTGGGCCTTGGCTTTTGGTTCAAAATAAGAGGAAAAATGTTAGAAGTAATATGACGAATAATTTGAAGGTTGCTGGTAATAAGAGGAGTTACAAGAATGCTTTCAATTCTTTGGAGAATATTGAGGAGAATGTTGAAGCTGGGCAGGATGTGGATTGCTATGTTGGTGTTAGAAAGGAGAATGGTAGTTTGAAGGATGCTAATTGTTGTGGCTGTTTTTCGTCTCGGGCTGGGCTCCTCGGGTACCTGCAAAACCGGAGCCCAATCGGTTAGGGGGGCGCCGGTGTGGTGGCCGGCGTTTCCCCTCCGATGCTTAAGTCAGTGATCATCCCTTGATTATCAGCTCAAAAACATGAAAGATGACTGAAAAAATGGTCAAAACAGGGGGGCAGGGGGAGCCAAACTTAGAGGAGAAAGGGCAGAAAAGATTTTTTTTTGGAGAGTCCAGGCGGGACAGAAGCTATCCGGTTTGCGTGAGGTGAGGTAGATGGTGAACAGTGATCTTGGCTTTATTAGGTAATGTAATCATCACATGGAAATGTCAAATCCCCTACCATTTCCCCAAATGCATGCCTTAGTGGTCTCCAAATCCACCAACTCAAGGCAGCCGGATTTTTAGGAGAGAAGAGAGGGAGAGGGTGGCGGTTAGGTGGGAGTTGGTGGTGCCTTGGGCTGCGTGTGGCTCCAGATTCGGCTTCCCCCTTTTGCCCCTTTTATCACTTACCTCATAACTTACACATGGAGAGTCAGGATTAATCCACTGATGGCCTGATGTCCCAGATGGGAGACAAGTGTCTCTACCCAAGTTTATGGGCTTAGGAAGTTCTCTGGGCTTAGGTGGCCCACCACATTGTTGGGTATTTAATTTATTACCCATGATTACTAGGTATTGGGCCTAAATGGTGGGTAAAAATCCCCACAACACTAATGAAACTATTATGTTGACTGCATAAGAAGCAATTACTGTTAAAAAAGTTGATGATGCAAATATTTTTTATTTTGGAAGGCCTATCAATAGGGATTTTACAGATGTGTCAGATGTAGCTTTTAGGAGTGGTCTCAGTTCTAGATCTGGGAAAGGAAAAAAATGGCAGAGAGAACAAAGCTATGCAGGGTTCTAATGTTAGCAAAATGGAAATTAGTTTTAAGCGTTTAAGGTTTAAAAGTCAAGCTTATAATATTGCTGGAATGTCTGGTAATGTGGATGATTGTGATATGACTTCTCTTATTAGTTTTAAATCTAATATGAATAAGATTGCTGCGAATTTGAAAGAGGAGTTTGAAAATGATATGGGTTCTAAAAAGAAGAGTGGGGTGGTCAGTGCTTTTAATCCCAAACCCCCTGATGATGAATATGTTCATCATCTTGAGAATTTACAATCTAGGATGGATGAAGTTTCTGATCACTCTTAGATGGTGGTTCTTGCTGATGTGGAGGTTGCCTCTATGAGAAAATATGTTTTTTTTTTTTTTTTTTACGTTTCTCTTCTTTATTTTTTGTTATGATGTAAGCTCTTTTATGGAATGTAAGGGGGGCTGGTAGTCAGGGTTTCATAAGGAATATTAAAAATTATATTTCTCAGTTTCATATTAACTTTTTAGTTATTATTGGAAACAAAAGTTGGGGTTTTCAAGCTGATAGGAGTATTAGAAAAATTGGTTGGAATAAGGTGGTTAAGGTTGATCAGAATGGTTTTTCTGGAGGTATCTGGGTATTTTGGAAGGAGGATGAATTGAATATTGAGGTTGTTTCATCTTCAAACCAGATGGTTAATTTTATTGTCAATGATAAAATTAAAGGAAAATGGTTGTTTACAGTTTTGTATGCTAGTCCCATCGTGAGCATTCGTCAAAGGTTGTGGGATGCTCTTAAAGATATTGGTGCTATTAATATGCTCCCTTGGATGGTGGCAGGAGATTTTAATGAAATCTCTAACCGAAATGAAAAGAAAGAAGGAGCTGACCTTACGATTTCTAGCCATAGAGGAATTAATTAATTAATTGAGGATTGTTGTTTGTTGGATTTAGGAACTGTGGGGCCTAAGTCCACTAGGAATAATGGGCGTTTTGGACAGGGGCTGATTAGGGAAAGGCTTGATAAAGCTTTTTGTATAGCTGAGTAGAGATGTCTTTTTCCTAATGTGATGGTCTAGAATTTGCCTAAAAGTATATATGATCATCATCCCATTATGATCATTATTTTGGGGAAGGATAAGATTGATTATTCTCTAAGAACTTTCAGGTTTGAGATGTCTTGGATGGTTCATGATAGTTTTGACTGTTTTGTTAATACTAAATTGCAGCATTTTGAGGGTGGTATTATGCAGAAAGTTAAGTTTATGAGGGGTAAATTAAGGGAGTGGAATAGAAGGGTGTTTGGTAACATTTTTTTATATAAAAAATGAAGACTTATGGCTCGGTTAAATAGTATCCAGAAAAAGTTGTGTTATGAGGATAATGTGTTCCTTTTGAATTTAGAGAAAGATTTGGCTGTTGAGTTGAATTTTGTTTTGGATCAAGAAGAATGTTTATGGAGGCAGAAATCTTGTTGTAACTGGCTTGAACAATAAGATAGAAACACTAAATACTTTCATACTTCTACTTTAGTTAGAAGAAGAAAGAATAGAATTGAGGTGTTAAAGAATGAAAATGGTGAATGGATTTTTGATAAAGATCAACTTAAAAATCTGGCTATTGAGTATTTTGAAGCCTTGTATGCTGGGGAGGATGACAATGCTATGTTATTAATCCGCTTCCAAGAATTGAGGAGTCGGCTATGACTCATTTAATCAGAAGGGTAGATGATTGGGAAATTAAACAAGCCATGTTTAATATTGGTCATTGGAAGTCCCCAGGAAAAGATGGCTTTTCTGTTGCATTTTTTTCATAAATTTTGGTCTAGTTTGGGGGATAGTGTCTGTAGCATGATGAAACATGTTTTTATAATTGGTTAACTTCCCCCTAGATTAAATGATATTCTTATAACTGTTATCCCTAAGACTGAGTGTCCTCAAACTATGGGTAATTTCAGACCTATTAGTTTTTGCAATACTTTATATTAGGAAAGTTATTGTGAGAAGACTTGGTGATATTTTAGGGAGTTTAATATGCCCTAATCAAGTTAGTTTTGTTAAAGAAAGACAAATTACTGATAACATTGTGATTATTCAAGAAATGCTCCACTAGTTCAACAAATCTAAATCTAAGAAATGAATGATTATGTGGAAGATTGACTTAGAGAAAGCCTATGATAGGCTCAATTGGAGTTTTATTAGTAAAGTGTTTAAGGAAATAAGGTTGCATGAAAGGTGGATTAATTTGATTATTCATTGTGTCAGAGTGGAATCCATGCAACTTGTATGGAATGGGGAATTAACTAGATTTTTTTCTCCTGGCAGGCGTATAAGGCAAGGAGATCTTTTATCGCCTTATATTTTTGTGCCATGTATGGAAAAACTCTCTCATTTAATTTAGGAGCAAGTTATGAGAGGGAAGTGGAAAGCTTTGAAGTTAACAAATAATGGTCCAGGTAAAACTTATCTTATGTTTGCTGATGACCTTATTCTTTTCTCTAAAGCTAGTAAGGATCAAGTTAAAATTGTTCTTAATTGTTTTGAGAAGTTTTGCAGTAGCTCTGGCCAGAAAATTAACTTTCAGTAGTCAAAGATTTTGTTCTCTAAGAATATTGCCAGAGAGGTTAGAAGGGATGTTTGTGCCTTCACCAATATTCCTGTCATTGAGGATCCTGGTAGGTATTTGGGTGTGAACTTATTCATGGATGGAAGAGGTAATATGAATTGTAAGAACACTTTGGATAGAATGAAGAGTAGACTGACTTCTTGGAAATCCAAAGTTTTATTTTTTGTTAGGAGGGTCACTCTTGTGAGTTCAGTGCTATGTTCAGTTCCTACTTACCCTATGTAGGTTTTTAAGTTCTCTAAAAAGGCTTGTGATGAAATTGATAAGATCAATAAAGACTTTATATGGCAAGGGACATGGAATAGTAGGAAAATTCATCTAGTGAATTCAAATGCTTTATGTAAGCATAAATTTTTTGGAAGGCTTGGTGTTAGATGTGCTTTTAGTATGAATCATGCTATTCTAATGAAGCTAGCTTGGAGATTTCTTCAAGATTTAGGGAGTATATGGGCTACTACTTTTAAAGCTAAGTATTAGTTTGATGAGAATGCTAAAAAGTTGAAGTTTGGTGAGACCTTGTTTTCTTGTCAAGGCAGAGCTCTTAATTTTGGCTTAAATCTGTTAAAACAAAGGTTATATTGGAGAATTGGAAATGGGAAAAGTGTTCGATTATGGGAAGATCCTTGGCTTGATTGTTGAAGCTTAAAGGACTTTGTTAATGATAATTTGAATGTTAATTGGGGTCAAAAAGTGGCAGAGGTCATAGAATATGGCCTTTGGCAGTTGGATAAATTGAATTATATGGTTCATTTAGAAATAAGAAAACAAATTGTGAGTATTCCTATATCATCTAGACCTAATTTGGAGGATAAACTGATATAGAAGTTATCTGAAATGGAGGTTTCACTGTAAAGTCGACTTATTGTTTTCTTGAAAATATTTCTAAATGAAATAATGATTGGAATTGGAGGTGTGTTTGGAAGTTGGAGGTGATTCCTAGGGTCTAGTTCTTTTTATGGTTTATGGTTCTTGGAAAATTGCTAATGAATGTTAGCAGATTTAAGAAAGGTTTATGTTCTTTTTCTCTTTGTCCTCTTTGTAATTCTAAAAAGAAAGATATGCTGCATGTTCTGAGAGACTGTCATAAGGCCAAAGAAGTTTGGCTTTCAGTTGGTATTTTGGATATGAATTCTTGCTTTTTTCAATATAATTGGGAAGATTGGCTTAGTATAAATTTGAAAAGTAAGAGTAAGCTAGAGGATCCTGGTTATGGTCTCAATATAAATTGGAATGTGATTTATGTGGTTTGTTGCTTGATGATATGGAAATGGCATTGTAAGTTATGTTTCGATAATCAGTTTTGCTAGCTTTTTAACCCCAAAAAGTTGATTGGAAGGTATGCTATGGAAATGGAGAATATTTCTCAAAGGAAGTTGCTTGGTAAAATAAAGCATTATTGTTGGCTGAAATGAATTTGTCCTCATGAGGGTTTTGTGAAATTAAATTTAGATGGGAGTTATAGAAATTCTTCTAAGATGGCATGAGCTGGAGGTGTTCTTCGTGATAGTTATGGAAGATGGATATCTGGTTTTGCTTTTAACTTGGGTTGGACAACAATTGTGGTGGCTGAATTATGGGGTTTGGCTAGAGAATTGGGGTTGAGCAGAGTTCTTGTGGAATTGGATTATGTTGTTGTGGTCTTGTGGATTAAAAATGGTGTGGTTATTGATCATCCTTGTTTTGGCTTGGTGGAAAGCTGTAGAGAGCTGGTTTTTCAAGGCCCTAAGTTTGAAATTTCTCATGTTTTTCGTGAATGTAATTCAGTTGTTAATGGTTTGGCCAACATCAGTTATAATTTTGGTTTGGTGTTGCATGTTTTGTATGTTTGCCCAAAAGAGATTGAGCGTTTAATGTTTCTGGATTGTATAGGGAAGGATTCTTCCCGTAATGTTTGCTTGTAGTTTGTTTTGAGCTTGTTCCTTTTGTAATAATAATAATAATAAAAAAGATATGATTGACAATATACCAATAAATACACAAAAAATTGGGATAGAAAAATAAATTTTAAAAATGAGGTGTGATAGATCATAATTTATTTATGTTTTATATACCTTGATAAACTAGGATGTCGTCGAAGAAGACGAGGATGAATTTCCATAAGTGGGGCCGGAAAAGGTCATTCATAAAACTCTGAAATGTGGCCGGTGCATTTGTTAAGCCGAATGGCATGACGATTGATAGATCATAATTTATTTATGTTTTATATACCTTGATACTTAAATTAAGCATGTTTTATTCATTTAAAATAGATTAATATATGTTTTTCTATATTTTAGGTGATTTTGACATCAAGGAAGAGAATTTGAAGAAAAAGGGCAAAACTGTATTAAAAGAATGCAGACAGATTAGCCAGGCTCTAACCCAGGCGCCTGCTTAGGCGCCTGGCCGGTGGTTTCTGCTGCTGCGAAGCAGCGAGACAGAGCAACCCAGGCGCCTGGGCTGGCGCGATTTTGGTCCGTTTACA
>QANX01004896.1:0-16492 GCA_003254975.1 Ochetophila trinervis
AAAAAGACAAATACTTTCTTTAAAAATTTTGAAAGCAAATAGATATGGCAAACTGCAAAACCCATGCCTCTGATTTCCATCCTCTCGAGGCTGCTTCAAAAATTAGAATTAAAAAAATGGACGATATGATTTTTTCTCATCTTTATGAGCAATGTACGCAAACCAAATATCAGTCAGACAACTTAGAAATTTCACGTGCATCCCACGTGAGAATAGCGGACGCAGAGCCGCAGCTCCAACTTCCAAGAGATAGTATTTAGTCTCTAATATTTTTTCCAAGTAACAAGAAAGTGATAAGAAAAAAAAACGTCAATAACAGTTTGAATGTCTTCAGAAGGATGCACAATACATCTTTGTTACATAGCCTGCCAGAACCCGGCTAGCTGTCTTGATTTTAACTCGGTTCTTGATCACTGTTCAGCTTGTGTCGAGCCCTAGTCCTACCCAAGCATAATTTGTAATTAGGCTAAAGCTTAAAGCTTGTTCAAACACACAACAAACTCATAACAGTTTACTAGAGAAGTATTTGCATTGAATCCAAACCACCATTTCTTAGTCCACTAACTCAAACAAGTTTTGAAAATATCGCAATCGGGTAATAGCAAATCAAAGTTTTACATTACCGTAAATCTCTCGGGAAAGTTTTAAGAACATTACCATGAAGCAAATTAACTTCGTTACTAAATCTAAATCTGCATTAATTAACTTCACACGCACAAAAATTCTGTTGCCTTTAACTCATTTTTCCTCAAGCATGTTCAAAACATGAAATAAACAATATACTGCTTGAGGCTTAATGAAGGTGCAAGATCATGAATCTTGATGCAATAACTAAGATGATAAATGTGGCTCCAAATTCAGTAAACCAATTAAACTGTATCTAATCCTACAAACAATGAGAACATAAGAGGAGAAATAGTTTATGCATGTCAAATGACAAACGTAGGACTAACTACAGCCTACAAGAACAGATATATTTTTATAACTGCAACATGTGATTTTATAAGATAATCTATTGTACCAGAAAGGGAGATTCAATTTTTCAAAAAGAAATAATATTGAAGAGCAAAACTTGATTAACAGACACATGACATGTAAACCACTGTTATATTAAACATAAAAGCAACCTTTCTTCTTTGTGAAGTAAAGGAAAACGACTAACTGTCTGCACCAGTTGAAACTTACACAGACAAATAGTCAGATATGGACGTAAATAACAAAAGAAAGACGGGGGTGCCAACATGCGAAGAAAACAGCTGATATGCAAGCCAATTTGGATTGAAACGATTGAAGCCTGGAGTTGTTACCGAGGAACTGCAAAGTCTAGGGAGGGAAATAAAAAAAATATAGGAAGATAATCAGTAGATGAAGAAATTCTACCGAAAAGAGTAAAAGTTGCAAACTTGCAATGAGGGAAGTCTAGTATAATGCAACTGGAATGACACATCATGCAAGAGCACAAAGATTAATATAGCAAGTCCAGAGGGGAAATAAACAACAATCTGCATCATATTCAATGTCGGGAACTAAATGAGTTTGATAACAAAACCAGGGGTGGTGTTAAGAACCAAATCAAAGCTATCAGCTTCATGAAATAGATTTACCGACTCTAAAGAGATTATCCCAGTGTATCCAAGTGGTTCTGTCATATGAAGCTTGACTTGTCAACATCAACATAGATAACCTAACCTTGCTTCAGAAGAGGATATCGGTGTACACCACTACCACTAGTGACTTTATAATGAACATATGGAGAATGATTTACTTCAAAATAGGGCACTCTTAAAAGTATCCTACCATTTTGTTAAGAAAGAAGAATTGGTCATGACCAAGAAAAAAACTCAAAGAGTCATTTTAATGTATTTTGGCCCATGATATATGTAAACACATTACAGTAGAGTATAGAAAGTTAGAAACTACAACTTTTAACATCTCTTTCCATATCAAAGATTTATATTGATCTCTTTAACATACTGAGACCTAAACACTCTACCATTATTTTCCCCTTATAAGTTCTGATTTTAAATAGACCAAACCAAAATGAGAAAAAGGAAATAAAAAGCAGTAAAAATAACATGCTGCAACATTTTATGTTGCTATCATACATAATTGATGGGGAAGTTTATTCCCTTTTCTATACTTCAATAACCAGGGACAAGTTGCTATAACACCAAAACATCTTTGTCCTAGTACCAATATGTACTCTTAATTTTGTGCAACTCGCAATTAACTTCTCCCTTCCTCGTTCCCGAAATATTTAATCATTCCCTTTATCAAAAAAGGGAAACATTAGCATGATCATTTTCTTGTTTAAACTTTTAAAACCCAAACTAATGCAACCAAAAGAATATTTTAAAGAAAATTGTCTCCAGATAAAGATGCAAAAACAAAGAATAATTTATTGGCATGAAGAACATTTATCATCAGAAGAACGCATTTCCAGCAACTTCTGTCTATTTACCATGCACAAATCTTGAAATAAAAACGCAAAATGGAGATGACCCTCAAAAGCACCAGAAAGCAATTTATAAGGAGGGTTAACAAGAGGCACTAAGCAACTCAGTCAAACAAGTTTGCATAAGCTGCATGATACAAAGTTCAAAATTTATAGAGTTGAAGAATATTCTTTTTCTGTTTACAAAGTGATACAGAAGAAATATCCTATGCACTTATTTGTCTCACATAGCTGGCGGGCTTTGTCACAATGGTGATGCAAGTCCTATACCATGATGTAGAAAAATAAGTCAGAAATACATATAGAAAGGGAAACTAAAATTAACCAGTGCCACTGAGCAATAATTTAAATGGCACAGGATGACAATTTGAAGATCAATTTCTATTCTTTTTGTTTTTATTTTAAAAGAAACAAAGATCAATATTGATCTCCTTAACATATTGAGGTTTACATAATAATTCTTTTCACCTTATAAGTTCTCATTTTAAAAACACCACACTAAAACGAGAAAAAGGACACAAAAAGCAGTAAAGATAAAATGTTGCAATATTTTATGTTGCTATTATACAATATAGATGGGAGAAGTTTATTCCCTTTTCTCTACTTCAATAAGCAGTGACAAGTTGCTATCGCACTAAAACATATTTTTCCTAGCATCAAAATTTACTCTTAATAGTGTAAGTTGTAATTAAGTAGTTGAGTGGTAATTTACTTCTCCCTTCCAAGATCCTGACATATTTAATCATTCTCTTTATCAAAAAAGGGAAAAATAAGCATGATCATTTGCTTGTTTTAACTTTTAAAACTCACACTAATGCAACCAATATTTAAAGAAAATTGTCTCCAGATAAAGATCCAAAAACAAAGAATAATTCATTGGCATGACGCACATTTATCATCAGAATAAAGCAATCCCAGAAAGTTCTGTCCATTTATTATGCACAAATCTTGAAACAAAAATGCTAAATGGAGATGACCCTCAAGCGCCAGAAAACAATTTATAAGGAGGGTTAACAAGAAGCATTAACCAACTCAGTCAAACATGTTTGCATAAACTGTAAGATACAAAGTCCAAAATATCTAGAGTTGAAGCATTCTTTTCTGTTTACAAAGTGATACAGAAGAAATATCCTATTCGCTTATTTGTCTCACGTAGCTGGCAGGCTCTGTTATAATGGTGATGCAAGTCCTATACCATGATGTAGAAACATGAGTCAGACATACATATGAAAAGGGAAACTAATAATTAACCAGTGCCACTGGCTAATAATTTTAAGGGAAATAACTAGATGTCAATTTGAAGATTAATTTCTATTCTTTTTGTTTTTATATTAAAAGGAAATTGAAAATTCTAAGTTCACGTTCCACTGGAAAGCACAAAATAGGTACAATCACTTACTTAAAAAATAAGACTCCACACCCGTTTTCAGTTTCTTAACTTTAAAATGGAAGCAAACGAGCGAGCACCCAATATTTGTTAGGGTAAGAACATCATTAATGGAGACGTGAAATTACACAAACAAACAAATAACAAAACCTTGCAAAAACACAGAATCAACAAAAAAACCTCATTATTCTGGAATAATAACTATTAAGCGATACAATAAGAAAAACAAACCAAAAAAATTTATGTCATTGCACCAATGTAGTATTTGACCAGTTGAATTATCAACAAATATTTTCAGCTTAATTAAAAAATCAGACATCTTCTTAAAAGTTTAATTTGTGTGTTTTGTAAAAAGTACCTTGAGATAGGCAACTCCAGCAGGTAGAATCCATGGCAATGCTAGATTTGAGTCGAGCAGATGCAATGGCACTGTGAAGCGGCATCAATGACTCGACGCTTCCCAATACCGAAAGAATCCTAAATAACACAGTGACATTATCAAAACAATATCTTTTCCACATTTTTTTTTCAGATAACAAAAACCAAGCAAAGCTAACAGTATAACCAGTGAGAGATAGTAAAATAAACACGGATAATAAATGTAGCAATAATATGAAACTGAAATTTGAAAAACTTTTTGTACCGCGAATTACGAGGGATGGCACGGGTGGTCGAAGAGAAAGGAGAAGGAATGGATTTTGGGGTCACGGTTCTGGAACGAGCTGCTATGGATCTTGTACTCGCCATTAGAGTTGATCTACAGAAGGAAGCCATTTCTGGTTCAAAGGTTAGAAATTGGCTAGAGAGTAAGTAGAATTTGCAGTACGGGAAAGCAGACGAAAGCTTAAACCCTAGTAGTAGAAGTAGCGATTGTTTGCAGGGTTCAATAGGTTTTTAGCAGACGGTGCCGTTTCTTTGGACAAGTGTTTTTGCTTTGGTTTTCCCATAATAAATGTCTTAGTTTTTTTAACAAAATATATTCGAAGTGAAATAATGAAATTTGCATAAAAGTGAATTAAAAAAAAAAGTAATATTACCATAAACATTAAATTGTTTACCTATAATATAATATAATGATATTTTATCAGTTAAAAAGTTAATATAAAATAAACATGAAGTAATGGATATTAATGCAAACACAAATAATTACTTGAACTAATAAATTCATATTTGGAGGAATGTAGACGTTACTAATAGACTATTCTCATAAAAAATTGTTTTGGAAATGCTAAAATGACTCTTTGAGTAATTTCTTTTTACTAATTAATAGTTATTCTTGAAATTATGATTTATCCAATAAAAATACGATTGTAAGATTTTTTTGTAAAAAAATAAATGAAGATGAATATTTTCATATATTTTGTCCATAATTATTATTAATTTTTATTTTGTTTTTTTCCCCCTTAAAAAGGCGCATAGCATGTTTATTTATTTTATAAAACGCAGCGTTTTGTACGCAGAACCGACTCTTGCACAAACGCATCGTTTATCACCCAACTCCCATTCCGAATCAGGTGGGTTCTGTTGGTCGCTCCTCCGAATCGCTTCCGAGTTACAGAGAAGCATACCCATCTGACTCAGCCATCACCAGCAATGGCTGCGATCTTAGCTCGCAAATCTATTCTTGCTCTTCGCTCTCGACAACTCGTAAGAATATCTTCTGCCCTAACTATTCCATTATTTTTCTTTCGTTTGGTTGATGAAAAATGTATAAAAAAAAAATTAAGAAAAAGGGAAAAAAAGAAAAAAAAAAAATTAGTTTCAGAAACATTTCATCGGTCATCAGTCACCATCTGGAAAATCAAAACCTTTTAGGCAAACTAAGCTAATTATCTTATTTGTTCTCGCTATGTCCCTCTATCGAGAACCTTGGTTTCTAGGGTGGATTTTTCCTGGAAAAGTCGTGTAAAATACAAGCTGGAAAATACTAACTTCACGATTTCGTTTAATTTCTTCATACTATAGGTGTAGGTTTTAAGTGATAAATATTTTCGGTGAGGTTTCCATTTATGCACAATTAAATACACTTATTGTAGGTTTGAGCACTGATATGAATTAACTCAGTAACAAGAAAGTGTTGGATATGTTTTATTAAACTAAGGGTCCCTGAGTCTGAAACATTCTCTTAAGGTTTGTGTGTGACTGTGAGAATCACTATTCACAGTATTCTAATGGATTGTGGTGCTCGTGCCTTATCTTGTTGTCATTGCACGCTTGGGCAGCTTGATCCTTAGTTAATACCCGTTGATACAAGGAAGAAAACCTTTGAGAAATAGGGGGTTTCCCTTAAGGGGAGCTGTAATATTGCCTGAGTTTTAAGTGAGGCTTTCACTGGGTTTCTCTCATTTATTATATAAATGATACTCAGACATCATATATTGTTGCTGTCATTTATTGCTTTGTTTATAATTGTGTGAAGCACATCATCTATACTTGGGATGATGGATTTCTCTATCACTGATCCTCCTCTTTTGTGGCTGTTGGATGTTTGCATGTTTACTTAATCAGCCTGCCTCCTTTTTGGTTTTTGTTTAGGCTGTACCAGTGCAAACATTGCAAGGTTTGCACCACAACGGGCTTCGTTTTGGTGCACATTCCTACTCCACTAAGCTAGGTATGCTTTGCTTTGGAGCATGTGGTTGGGAAGGGATCTTGGGGTTGAAAAATGATACTTCAAGGGAAAAATATAAATGTTATTACTATGTCTTGGTTGCATGAGCATGTATGTTTATGTTGTAAATCATTTTAGTTTTAATGGTTCATTATTTTCATCTATTCCAACTGCAGAAGATGCAGAAAGAGAGCAACTTGCTAAGGAGATATCAAAGGATTGGAATTCTGGTAATTTCCTTTCTCCCTACATTGTTTCATACCCAATTTGATTTTACTTAACTTTTGATGATGTGCCATATTTGTTTCCTGATGCATTCTGAGTAACTGCAGTTTTTGAGCGAAGCATAAACACGTTATTTCTGACTGAAATGGTTCGGGGTCTGATGCTGACACTCAAATATTTCTTTGAGAAAAAAGTCACTGTAAGTATCTTTTTCAACTACTCATCAATCTTGTGATGTGGTGGATTACTGTAATAAGCCTATTTTCTTATGCAGATCAATTATCCTTTTGAGAAAGGTCCTTTGAGCCCTCGTTTTCGTGGTGAGCATGCGCTACGCAGGTACCCAACGGGAGAGGAGCGCTGCATTGCTTGCAAACTTTGTGAAGCTGTAAGTGTTGTTATCCTCTTGCTACACTTTTTGGAAATTAATCCATTTCATTTGCCTTGCATAGTAAAATATGACGATGGTACAATTTCCTGTTTGCTTATCTTGGGGATTGTTCTTCCTCTATTATGTTGAACGTAGTTAGCATGCCCTCTGATTTAGAGTTTATCCTTACCTGGAGTTAGTTACTTGTTGAGAATATGAACTCCTGAAATGGCATTGGGAAGTGCTTATTTGCTCATCTTTGGACAATAGTTAGAGGTGTTTATATGGTTGTTCCAGTTGGATATTCAGAGTTCTCAAAAGATTTTGGCATTTGCAAGTGTGTCTGCATTTTTGTACAAACATGCGAGAGCTTGAAGAACTGAATTGACAATTAATTAAATAAGTTGACGATGCTGAACCATAATTATCTCTGTACAATAAAAACTTCAATTTAGTGATGAATTTCCAAAGAATCTCCATTGGCTTATTAAGTTCATTAAGTTGACATTGTTGAAACAATTATGGAGTTTATTCCAAGTCAAAATTGTTCTGGGTCAATTTATAATTTGGTTAATGTGCCTAAAACTATGATAATTGAGCCTTTATTTGGCCATATACTCAACAATTGTTTTATACATTTTAAAACCAAAAGAAAAATATTTATGTATCTTTAAATGAACAATTTCGTGTAATAAACCAAAAATCAGTTTTTTGGTACGTGGCTAAACTAGTTCTCAGAGTTTCCGTTGTCTGTTTAGGAAATCTAATGCTTGTATGTATAGAGGAGATTAAAATTTGGATGCTTAATGTCTGCCAATTTTTCATTTAACCAATCTCGTAGAAGAACTAAATATTACAATTTATGAGTGGGCATCTTTGATTGAATTCTTACGTTCTCACCATAGGTCTTATTATTCTTGTTTTTAAGCTCTGGTAACTAATATCAGAGATAAAGCTAATCTCAGTCGTAGATCTCGCCGTAAAGATTTTTAAATATCAACTAAAAATTTGCTGTTATGAGTTCGGTATACAATTTTTAGCCATGAAATATGAACTTGATCAATTGTTCACACTGCTGCAAATCTTGATTGGGGTGTGGTACCATCTCTCATTGAATGAGGCTTTATTAGATGAATGTAGCATTCATCTCACTAAAAGTATTGGATGTTCATTAGATATGTCCGGCACAAGCAATCACAATTGAAGCAGAGGAACGGGAAGATGGTAGCCGTAGGACTACCAGGTGTGGAATCTTTCTCTCTCCTTTCTGTCTCCTCTCTCTCTCTTCCTCACATTGAGTCATTATGTGAATTTTCAGGTATGACATTGACATGACAAAGTGCATCTACTGTGGATTCTGTCAAGAGGCATGCCCTGTTGATGCAATTGTTGAAGGACCAAACTTTGAATTTTCAACAGAGACTCATGAGGTTAGTCGGTATCCTCTCTACTGGACATGGACAAGGCAACCAATTTGATTTTGTTCATTTTAGCTATAACTGATCCAAAATTTCTGCTTGTTGCAGGAGCTTCTGTATGACAAAGAAAAGCTTCTTGAGAATGGAGACCGCTGGGAGAGTGAGATTTCAGAAAACCTCAGATCTGAAAGCCTCTATCGCTGATTTTCTACCCCATAGGTAGAAGAATGAGGAAGAGAAGGTACAAGCGACTGATTAGTTACCTTCCTTCCTGGTCGAGATACTTTCATTTTCTTGACTTTTTGAATATGTGGAAATAAATAGATCTGCCACTGGGTCTTGAAGATATTTGTATTGGGATCTGAGATATGATAATCTTTGTTGTTGATTTGTATTAAGTTAGTGGATTCAAATTTCTTTTTGTAATTTTAAGCACAAATGAATTTTGTTTCTTGATGTGCATGGGAGAAGAAAGAAAAAGAAGATGGGAAATGATAAATAATGCCTGACAATGTTTTATTTTTCATTATCAGCTGGTAAAAATGTTTATCTTTGCGCCTGTTGATTTCTGCGCCTTATTTTCATCTGAAATTCGTATAGGTATTTTATTTTTATTTTTATTTCAGAATTTTTGGCTTAAGTGTAGAAGAAACCTCATATGCGTAGCGAGTTTGAAAAATTCTGTCTTTTTATTTATTTTTTATCTTATGAAAATAAAAATTGTGATAGTCTTGTATCTGGTGAGAGAGCATGAAAATCCCTTTTGTTTGTCAAAAACAAAGAGAAAAAGGATATTTCTTTATATAAAAAAAGAAGAAGAGAAAAAGGTTATTTCTTTATATAAAAAAAGAAGAAGAGAAAAAGGTTACTTTTTTTTTTTTGTTGAAAAGAAAAAGGTTACTTGATTATTCATTTATGTGGTGGTTATATTCGTTATTCTATAATAAGAGCCACACAGCAATAAGTTTTTTCTTGCCACTTCACGCAATGACGTAAGGAAGCAATGTATTTTATTTATATATATATTTTTATACAAACGCAATAAAAAGTCTTAATAGTTATGCCAAATAACATGCCATAATTATTTTTGCAATGTTTTATAATTATATAATTATATCTATGTGGTGCTTAATGGTTTAAATTAGGCATAATGAGGAGCGAAGAGTACCAGAGCATAAAAAGTACTAAATTTTTTAAAACTACTGTCTTAATTTTTTAATTAAAATATATTAATTATACAAAGTAATTATAATTTAATTTTAAAAAATATTAAGTGTTTAAAAATTAAAAGTTTTAATAGTATAATAAAAAAGGGCCGAATAAACAAAGTAACCAAAATGAAGAAGCCCGGCCCATCTAACTTTGCCCTATCACAAATTCACAGCGAAGTGAAAGTAGTCCATCGCCATAGGCTATAGACTGGGTGAGCGGACGACGTACATGAAAAGTTGAAGAATGGCGGAGGAGGCGATTCTAGAGTACCTGCAGCATAACCAAGAAATCTCTGACTCAGGTCAGTTCGCAGTCGAAGTCGGAATCGATCACAACGAGATCGTCAACGTCGTCAAGAGTCTCCATGGTTTTAGATACGTCGATGCTCTGGTACTCTTCGCCACTCTTTCCATTCGAGCTCATTAGGGCAGTAGTTTTAGGAGTTTTAGCTGGTCGGCTGATGAGAAAAAATGAGGACTTGCCAAAATACGAATTATATACCTCATTTGCACGTTTAATCTAATCATTTCCTTAACATTTGGTTTTTCTATGCATAATTTTTTATTTTTTTCTGCTAAGTTACTAATTGATGGCCGTGTTTACGTTTGAGTGTCAGGGAAAGGATGGCATAATAGATAGTTTAATCTCACTGTTGGATATATTACTTATGCCACTTCTTTATTGGAAGGGCAATCTCTCCAGTCCTTGATTATGAGCTGTAAATATGTCGCAATTGTCTTCCTAAATAAAAATAAATGAAGCTGACCAGGACTTCGATTAACTGTAAATCTGCAGGACATTAAAAGGGAGACATGGATTCTTACCGAGGAGGGAAAGACATATGCTTCTGCAGGATCACCTGAAGTGCAGCTTTTCCTGGCAATACCCCCCGAGGGTATCCCAAAGGAAGAATTGCAGGTAATTTATGCTCGTACTTTAAGTTAAAAAGATACTGTTGAGGAATTAAAGCTTTTAGAGTGATGCGTGAACTCGCTGGTGATTAAATGATAGCAAGTTACAGAATGTTGTTTCATATCATATTTATTTATGTGTCCTGTAGTTATTCTGTTGAAAATGATGTGTGAATGCAGAAAAAGCTTGATCCATCACTTTACAAAATAGGGTGTGCCCAGGCTGCAAAGAATAAATGGGTGGAAATGGGGAAACTAGCAACCAGAAAGGTAAGGATACTCTTTAATCTGCTTTCCCTCATAAATTTTATGTGTTACAATGCTATTAGACGTCAGTCCACTAACTTGTTCTTTATTTGGCGCAATATTAGGTGTCTATTTTGGTCGTGCAATTAGCCTGAATTAGCCTTTTAGATCTTGTTGTTCGATGTTATTAAACTTTCTGCTTATATAATTTTTATTTAGGTCTGGAGGAGATTGATTAAGGTTTAGTATTTCAGATGGTTATTGCACCACTCGCCTCATAATTAATTTGTTTTACTGCCTTAAATGTTTGATTTACTAGTTACTATGTATTAGTAATTTCTTTTTGATACCTAGTATAAAAAAAATGTTTATTTCGGTAGAGTGACTAGTGATAAAGTTTATCGTTAAGGGATGCGTTTTAGTTAGGAGGTTTTGATGGTGGCTGATGATATTCGGCCAAAAAATCATCTAAGAAGATTTTGTTGTTGGTTAATAATTTGTAATATGATTTTTGTGAACTTGACAGTTTTCATAATGTGATTGCTTTATTTTCCTTGATGGTTCATCATTTCCTTTAGTGTTTTTATTGATTGATTGATTTTATTATTATTATTATTATTATTATCATTATCATTATCATTATCATTATAACTGTTATTATTATTTTGGAATGATTTTCATGATGGATTATAAGATGTCTTTCCAATTTTACTTTCATGTTCCTGTTTTTTTTTGGGTGTGTTTGTGCTTAATTGATTTTGGTCGTCTTACAAATCCACACATGCTTTCCAAAAACTAAGATGTTTTTGATGCTTTATATGAATTTGTTTAGTTTGAGTTGCATGGCTTACTTCAATATACTTGTTATTTATTCTATGTAGGTCCAAAATGTGGATGATAAGGTCAAGGCTTTGCTACTGCAGATTGAAGAAAAAAAGGTGCATCAGTTCTACCTTGACCTCTCTGTCATTATCGGATTTATTACATCAGGGATTCTACTTTGTGCTTTTCCTTAATTAGATGTTTTTATGACTATATATGTATAAAATATCTAATTTGTGTATTTTTGTTATTCCTTCTAGCATAAAGATTTGTGACACTTTCCAAATCTTGGAAGGTTTTCTCTAATCATTTTATTTCTTGTTAAAAATAAAGCACCTCATCTTGATTTTCCCCTATTTTTTGTTCTAGATTGTTGGCCAAGATGATATTAAGGCTCTCAAGGCACGAAAGCTCATTGCTCCACAGTAATTATCATATTTCTCTTTTGAGCTTTATATCTTTCTCTCTTTTTAGGACTTTTTTTACATAGGAAATTTCTCTTGCATGTTGTTGTCAATGATGCATGGACAAAGATATATTTTCTGTCCGATATGTGTTCAAGATACTGACACGTGTTAAATGACCATGATCACTTCTACATTTCAAACTTAAATAGATATATACATATATATTTACAGAAATTATCAATTCAGGATATCCTGACTTCAATAAAATACGGATACATGTCCCACAACATGTTTGGGATGTGTATCCATGCTATATTAAAGTTAGAATATCCTAATGCAAAAAGGATTGTGTATATTTGTATCAACTGAAAATTCATCAAGAAGAGATCAAGATTTAGAAAAGGAATTACAGAAATTAAAAAATAGAGAACTAGAAGAAGAAATTAAAAAATTAAAATCAGTACAAACAACAGCTCAAGTTACCCATCCAATTTATAGAGAAGAAAATGAAGATCATACATCACCTACAAAATCATACTTTATTGACTAACAAGCCATTTAAGCCTAATTGGAAAAAACTAGATACATAAATGATGTCACAAATAAATCAAGAAAAATTATCAAAATACAAGCAAAAATATGAAAAATCCAAAAAGGAGAAAATTTGGCAAAATTTAGAAACAATTAATTGTCCAACTACAAATAGACATACCATTTTTTGAATTTTTAGCCAATCATTATGAGAATACTAAATCTATAGTAATCCTAACCCAAGAAAAATGGATAAAAACAGATAAGACAATAATTGTATCAGTCACATCACCACCATAAGAAATAATAATTACTAATCTAAACACACCAATAATTGCATCTCCATTCAAGATATTTAATGAAAAGCAAGAACAATCAAAAGAAATAAAAAAAATAATTGAACAAAATAATTATTCTAGTCAAAGAATATATATATATATATATATATGCATGTATTTATATACCCTTTTCTTGAGATTGGACATGGTTTGGACACTCGGGGTTGCTTTTTGGGTCTGTCCTTAGCACAGATATATAATTTTATATCTTGAGATCAAATTCTTATGTTCTCTTAATACATAAAAAATGCACAATATGGGAATGTATAAATATGGTGCCACATTGTTAATCCTTTTTTATTTTTTTTCTTTGAATTTTCAATGTGCTCTTTATAGGCAATAGTAACCTGAATTCCATTCTATTCTGAAGTTCACATTGCTTATGGTACCTCGTAAAGAAACCATCTATAAGTTTGATATTAACAATTTATAAATACTTATGCTCTAGGACATGGAAGGGCTACTCAGTGAAAAAGGGTCCTAATTATGCTCCAAAGAGAAAGAAAGTTGCTACAGATTTAACACGAGATAATCTACAGAGGTATTTTTTCTATCTAATATGCTAACTGAATATATATATTTTCGCTTAGTATAAAACATGCCCAATTGTCCATCTTTGAGTTCTTTACACAGCTAAATCGCACCTGAGATTAGATCCTAGATGTCTATGCTATCTACTACAGAATAAAATGGGTAATTTGCAATTATATGTATTTATCTTGCTGACTGGAATATTGGATGTTTTGGTTAATTTAGAGGTGACTGGAAGGAGTTAGAGTTCAAGGAGTATAACTTCAGTGCTAAAGGTTTGCCTGCTGAAGGTGGTCATCTTCATCCACTGCTCAAGGCAAGAATATAATTTCAACTTGTGTTTCCTTTTATTATTCTTCTATTTGATTTTATTGATTGTTTCATACTATGTTCTCTGAAGCTACAATGTTAATATGATGAACAACTCGATAATAGAAATATAGAATCAAAGTTAAGAAATATCATTGCTGGATTCCATGTTTGAAAAGTCTTAAGGCGTACTTGAGGCGTTTTTGCCTAACTGAGGGGAGGCGTAAGCCTCAATTTTTCAAAAGGAATATTAGACAGTTACAAAAATAGTTATGAAAACATAAGTTCATAATAATAAAATGAAGTGCTTGTTTGTCTAGTTTAGATTTTTTCCCCCTCCTTTAGTCCTCCTATTAAATACTTTCTACACCTTCTGCAAAATAGAAGGATAGAAAAAATACTCTCAACACGTTCTCTTTTCTTTACGTATTGGTTTTTTTAGTCATATTCTCTAAGAGGACTGAAACAAAAATCCAGGAACCAGGTACCAAAATCTCCTAAAATGACTCTTATAAAATCTAAACTTCAGCCTATATGATGAGGCGTAAGCCTCGAGGCATTACGCCTCCTCTCTCATCCAAGACGTAAGCCTCACAAATAGGGGCTGAGGCTATAGCCTTGAGGCATCCTAGTACCGCCTCAAATGCCTTTTTAAACATTGGTTGGATTAATATGCACTTTTGGTTTATTTAAGATAGATAGGCTAGGAACCGTTTTTTGTATATTTTATTTATGCATAGGGTTTTGCTTAGTGGGCCTAATAGGTTGATATATACTCCTCTTTTGGTACTTAGAGTCGATATACTCATTATAATTGATTATTGCAAACTTTCTATGTTATGAAAGTTTGATATGAGAGATGATGGGTCACTTGTAATACCTTTGTCCACAGATGACTTTCAGCTAGTTGAGTTTTAATCAGTTGAGAGTCAACCTTTGACATACTTTTAGCATTGAATTATTTGATCTGCGGTTCATGTAATTACTGATTCTGAGAATCCCCTAAATTTCAGGTACGAAAACAATTGAAGGATATGTTTTGCCAGATGGGGTAAGACTTGTTTTTTCTTGTGTTATATTTGACAGTTTTCACTCAGTTTCCTTTCAATTTTAACATTTTGTATGGTGATCTTGTACTGGCTGCAGGTTTGAGGAGATGCCTACAAACAAATTTGTTGAGAGCAGGTCACTAATCTTTCTTTCTTTTTGCAAACTTGGACATTTATACAGTATACTCAACTTAGCCATGTTTTTAACACATATGATGACCATAATGGATGTGGATACTTTCTAAAATTCTAAGATTTATGAAAATAATACATGGCTTGCAGGATAACATAGAAGATTATCACCATTGCTTCATACATGTATTTTATTTTATTTTTTCCCCTTGAACAAGCAAAGTTGTCTTCCTCAATTCTCATTCATAAGCTACCTTTGAAATATTGTTAAGTCAAATTTAGGCTCCTTTCACTTAGAATGACAGGATTATTCATCTTAACTATTTATTATGTAAACTTGATATGTATAATTGGGTTCACTTCCTATTAGTTTAAGCTTTTGAGATTGTTGGAATCTTAACATTGTAGAACTCAAGAATTTGCTTCAAATTGGTTTCTTTATTTTCTCCTGACAGCATATGAGAAGAAAACATGCTGCCTCAATGATTCTTTCTTTTTTGTATTTCAAACAATGGGGTTTCCATTAGGAAGACCTCTCAAGAAGTCAATTTATGCTGGTTTTCTTTCTTCTCTCCATAAAAAAAGAAAAATTGTTTTTGAAGTTTTCTCATTTCTTCTTATCTGGGATTTGAATGCTTAAATCTCATTAAAATTAGTGGCAATGATTGCAGTTTGCTCTTAAATGCTTACTGGTTCTGTTTAACTTGCAGCTTCTGGAATTTTGATGCCCTTTTCCAGCCGCAACAACATCCTGCCCGTGATTCACATGATACATTCTTCCTGCAAGGTCTGTTAAGACTGCATCATTCAAATCCTTTTTGTTTTCCTGTTTTTTGGACCAGTAGTTTAAATCCTGTTTGATGTTTCGTTATCTGATATTTGTTTGGCACTTCAATCTTTTTAGCTCCTTCTACCACGAAAGAACTGCCTGAAGATTATGTTGAGCGGGTGAAGCATGTTCATGAGTCTGGTGGTTATGGTTCTAGGGGGTATTATATGCATCCAAGTCTAACTTTATCAGTTTGTCCTCTTAGTTGCAAGGAGGAGAAATTCTTAATTAATTTGCTCTGGCAGATATGGATATGATTGGAAAAGAGAGGAAGCGAACAAAAACCTTCTCCGAACTCACACAACTGCTGTTTCCTCCAGGATGCTTTACTTGTTAGCACAGGTATATTGGGTTTAGATTTCCTAGTGCAAATGCTTTTGTTGATCACTATTACCATTTCATTCCTATTCTATTTTATTTTATCAAATCTTAGATTATCTTCTTTCTTTTAAGCAGTTATCCATGTCATGGGTCCAGTGCATATATACTTTCTAAATAATTCCCTTTTGTTGCTGGTGCTTTGTTGCATCTTGACAATCTGAATGAAAACAAATTTTTAAGTCAGAACTTTCGCCTGTTTGTCTCGAATTTTTTATCTATTAGAATTTCTCCTTGAAATTTTGACAAGGGAAAGTCCTAATATGTACACAATTAACTGTGAACTTTTAGAATTTTATTGCCCTTCATCTCCCCCACTTCCCCCCCCCCC
>QANX01004896.1:16521-34627 GCA_003254975.1 Ochetophila trinervis
ATAGATCTGTTTTTATCTTGTTTTAAATGTGTAATCATTGCTGTGGAGAATTTTTTGCTACATTATGAGGATATGAATATTCCATTTATCCCTTTTCCTGCTTTCCTGACGTATATGAACATAAACAGACATTTGGAAGTCTTTGTAATCAGAGTTCTTTTCTTGATATTGTCAACAGAAACCATTTGTTCCCAAAAAGTACTTCTCTATAGATCGTGTTTTCAGAAATGAAGCAGTTGATAGAACTCATCTTGCAGAGTTTCACCAGATAGAAGGTATTAATGGGATTACATACACCATTGGGGGTGTCACTGTGTCAATGAGCACTCAGTTGTTATGATATCTATTTGTTTCAGTTTGGTCGTCAGTAAGACTAATAATAATAAAATTAGGATTTATCGAATCAAAACAAAAATGAGCAATCTTGATCCTTTTTTTGAAACTTTTATTAATGATTGTGCTGATTACTACCAGGTCAGACCTGGTTTTGCAGGATACTTATATAGCAGAATAATTATGCATTACAAAAGTCTTAGTTTGCCTCAATTTTACGAGTCCAATTCTTTCCTATTTTATCACTTGTTGCATTTTAAATTCACCTGAAACAAAAACTAACATTATAAGTTTAAAAGAAGGATTATAACTAATCAAATGGCCGAGTGTGAGTTGTGTCAAGAGACTCAACTGCTAAGGGGTTGAAGCCCATGTTGCACTGCCTTTGAAGTTTTGGATCTTTTTCAAAATATGATAAGTTGTTATTGTAAGTTATTAACCTGTTTTCATTCTTGCCTGGTTTTAGGTCTCATATGTGATCGAGGGCTCAACCTTGGTGACTTGATAGGAGTCTTGAATGACTTTTTCTCTCGTCTTGGTAATACTTTGGCACTCTGCTGTGATTTTGTACTTGTCAATTGTGATAAAAACAGGCTGTTACTGTAACAATAACCTGAATTTTTTGTTTCTCCTAAAATCATTTTCAGGCATGTCTAAGTTGCGTTTCAAGCCTGCTTATAATCCATATACAGAACCTAGCATGGAGATTTTCAGGTGATAAATTATGAACTTCTCTAATAAGGCTGTTACTTATTTGGTTGTCAAGTTTGATGTGTAAAAGTTCTTTTCTACCAGTTATCATGAAGGTTTTAAAAAGTGGGTGGAGGTTGGAAATTCTGGCATGTTTAGACCAGAAATGTTGCTTCCTATGGGACTCCCTGCAGATGTGAGTGTTATTGCATGGGGTCTTTCCCTTGAAAGGTAAGAGAAAATACTCCGTTTACGAATATTGTTTGTTCACCAGATAAACTCACTCCTTTACATACTTGTTTGAATGTTATGATCATCAACATCACATAAATAACTCTTGCAAGAAAATATTGAAATTATATTGATTTTTTCTTTCATTACTTTGATTTCTTACTCAGACCGACCATGATACTGTATGGCATTGATAACATTCGGGATCTCTTTGGACCCAAGGTAATGCATTTTAATTACTCCATAGCTTCGACTTCTGTTTTTTCAGCTTGTCCTTCATATAAAACGGGGTTGTATTTCTCTATTGCAATTGCAGGTGGATTTTGGTCTCATCAAGAAAAACCCAATATGTCGGCTTGGAATTTAGTTTACAGGAATTTTCATCTTCTAGTGTAAAATTTACCATTTATTCTACAGTTACCCTCCCTTTTTGAGAAGAACTGGGTTACACCATATTGAGTTATGTCATGTTAAAGCGCCACTGGTTTCTTTGGTGCAAAATGTCATGGAAATCCCATTTAAAACACTGAAAACAAATAGATCATAATGTATTGTTGATTGTTCCTTTTTTTTTGCCCTCCTTGGTGATGAAATTTTATCCATGGTTAGTTGATGAGTACTCATTGTCAAATTTTATTGTTGATGTCTTGTTTCGAGGCGTCCTGTATTACATTATCATCTCAAATTTGAGGCTCAAGGGTAGTAGGAAATGTTTTAACCTTATTTCTATATTAAGATCTGCTATGTAATCAGATTAGGATTCAATCTTTAGTAACAGTTCATTCGTTCCATTTTTATGAACTCGGGACCAAGAGATGCGTGGTAAGGGTTTTAACTTTTGCACAAAAGCAGAGTTTGAGTACTAGCAAGAGATGTATGCTGGCTTAGTTGATTGACGCTTGTAGTTCTACCAATTGCAAGGATATTTCAACTTTTACTATTTTTTTGTTTTACTAAAATAAAGTTCATGCAGTTTTTGAACTATTACTTTCTTATCAAATTAATCTGTTAGAAACTTAACCGATTGGAAAGTAATAGGGCATGTCATTATTTTGGAAGAATAATTTTACTTAATTATATGATAACTAAATCGAATAAAGCAATTTTATATGATATTCACAATTTAATAAATTTTACATTGGTATCTAAAGTTTAGTAAATAAACTTGAAGAACTGTATTATATGGTTGACGCAATTCTTCCTCTTTTGTTCTTATTTACAAAATAATTCTTCCCTTTTATAAAAAATAAACAAATAAATAAATAATATTCTCTTTTCTGTTCACCTCAAAAGGAATAAAATTAAAAATAAAATTCCTGCACAATACAAATTAATACTATTTAAAAAAAATAATCGGCTACCAATTACAAAAAATGAATATTCTATTTTACGTACTCAAAATTTTGGCTTAATTAAAAAGTCAATTTTCAGGTTTTATGAAAATAAATAAATTTCAAAAGAAAAAAATTAATAATATTACAGACATGGAGTTGAGATTGAAGGGAATGAAACTTGTGAAGATCAGGAATATTTTTTAGAGATTGAAAAAAATATGAAGAAGATTAAAAGAAAAAAGATGAAAGAAGTGAGAAAGAATTAAAATATATATATATATATATATATAAAAATATATATATATAAAAGGAGGAGTTTTGATAAGATCCACAAGCAATGAAGAAAAAAAGAGGAATAAAATAAAAATTTGAAAAAAAAAAAAAAAGAAGAATGAGAAAGAATATGAAGGAGAAAGGGGAAGAGTTGAGAGGAGAGAGAGAAAAAAAAACTTTAACCAAATAAATAAATACAATAAATTATATATTGTAATTTTTATTTATTTTATTAGTTATTAAAGTTTTTTGTTGTCAAAACACAGTTTATTTTGTACTGTTTTTGTACTGTATTTAATTTTAATATGCTGTATTCGTATCTACTCGTATTATCCAGCTCATTTTTACATGCCAAAAAAATTATTAAAGGTTTATAAAATAAGAATGTGGTTAGTTTTATAAAACCTGATTTTGCAATTAAGCCAAACTTTAGGGTTGTAAATGAAATAATTCCTCAAGACCTCACAGTCACAGGCTCACAGCGCTACTCGAGCCTTTCCTCAGGCGGTGGCCGTCTTGCTGGAGACTCGTCGTCGTTGTCCTCCGTCTCTGATAGAACCTCGGCACCTTCAGCCCAGTCTGAAGCCGTATAATCCACAGCATCTCCTCATCTCGTCCCCCATTTCTGCAAATTCTTGTGAGCAAAAGTTTCCTTTTACGACCTTCTAACACAAGATGATTGGCACTGTACTTCTTCCTTTGGAATTGTTATTGATTTTTTTTTCTAACTTCTTTAAAGTTTTTCTTTATAGAAGGGCTTGAAATTTTCCTTGGAATGAAATTTTTGTTAATTTTTTGAGTTAATTTTAGTTGTAATAATCGTCAATGCTGCGCCTGGTCGCCCCATTCCTGACGCGGAGTGGTTGGACCAATTCGATATGTTATTCATAAACCAAAAAAAAAAAAAAAAGGGAAGAAAGAAAAAGAAAACATATTTAGCAATTTTATATCTTTCATTTGGATTTGATTCATTGCCATGGTTGCTCTTTATCTTTCCAATGCTCATTTTCATTTAGTTTAACCCAAAAAGCTATTCCCATTTGTCTTCCATTGGTTCTTTAGACCGCCAAAGATTTATTGGGTTTAGCCAGAACAGAATAATTTTCAAATACTGGATTCACTGCTGGGTCTCTATGTATTGAGATTATTCTACAGGATGTGGTGGATACTTGGTTTGCATTAAAATTTTACGAGTAGTGGCAATGTTTTCTTCTGCTTTGTTTAGCTATGATTTGTTAGGAATGATGAGTTTTCAACCTTAGTAATGGTCATCTAAGTCTTGCTGGGTTTACTTTTAGTTTTTGTTATCTGAATAGTAGTTGCTGAATTGGCAAGTGTAAACACATTGGATGGTTTGGTAATCCATGGAACTTGGAATTTGGGAATTGGTATATTACAGGCAAAAATGTTGGAGGCAGATGGGAAAAAATGACGGGTTGATTTAATTCCTCCAAACCAAAGGATAGACAGTATGGAGATGAGTTTAAGCGGAAAAATATTTGGAAAGGATATTGGAGGTTTAGAAATTGGCTTTGATGAGAGAATGAGAAAAGATAATGTTTAATCAAGTTCATGTTCAATAGTTATGTAGAAAAGGTTCAAGAGTAATGTTTTGTTTTTCAATGGTTGCTGCATATAAAGCTGACTTTTCCAATCTGGTCCAAGAAGTACTAAACATTTTTTGTGATTCTAAACTAATGTGGTTCTATATGCTCTAGGTTCTGTACTCTTCGTTAAGAATTCAACAAAATGAATTTTGCAGCGGCATTATGCAATAGATTGAGTTTAAAGCAGCTAGTTACAAATACTCCCGTTTACTGCCGTGCTACGGGTACAAGTTATATATACTTTTACTTCTATAGTAGATATTAGATGTTTACTAGATATATTGTTATCTGGGCTCTAATGATTCTCATATGATGTTTTAGATGTTTCTGGAGAAGGATTGAGTTTGATGTTCAAGCGCTGGGCTACCAAAAAATCTGCAGGATCAACAAAGAATGGGCGAGACTCGAAACCCAAGAATCTTGGAGTGAAGAAATTTGGGGGCGAGGTGAAAGGTTTTTGCTTTAGGTTAAGACAGAATGAGAACAAGGGAAAATTTGGGAGACTAATGCCTGCAAAATTTTTTCTTCTACTCAACTGAGACATCCTTTCTGTTATAACAATTATGTTTTAATGGTGCAGAAGGTGATACCTGGAAACATCATAGTTCGGCAGAGGGGCACCCGTTTCCATCCTGGAGATTATGTAGGAATTGGGAAGGATCACACCCTCTATGCTCTAAAAGAGGGCAAGGTAAAGTTTGAACTCCACAAGCTGAGTGGACGGAAATGGGTGCATATTGAGCCAAAGGATGGTCATGTTCTTCACCCCATTTATGCAGATGCAGATGTTATGGCCCCTAAACTCAAGGCAACAGCATAACGCCTCATTGACGGGATGTAATGCTTTTTATGTTCTTAACTGCATCTTTATTTTTAAACCATTTTGCAATTTTCCCTATATTTTTTATGGATATGTATGTCTAGGTAGTGAATAAGTCGGTAGGATTTTTATCACTACATTGTTTCTACAAAAGAGTGACTACAAATGTTCTCTTCAGACTTCATTCGAAACTCATTAGCCATTTCTGCTAAACATCTGTAATTGTTAGCATATCACTTATAAATTGGCACCTTGGAAAACACCGTCAATTTCAAGTTGAGCAACTTAGAATTCTTTTAAGCAGAGGCAATCATTGATTATTCGAGATAAATTGTATTTTATTTTATTGTATTTTATTTATTTATTTATTTACACTTAAAATTATAATCTATTTCTTCCTCTTCACGAAGTAGCACTTCTCATCAGCAGTCTTCTTGGTTAAAATCTAACCTTCCTGCTATCTGCCAAAATAGATAGTCATCATCAATCAGTCAGAGCAAAATGCATTTCTTCTGATTTACTAATTCTCCAAAAGAACTTTTTACGAAATAAAAATCTGAGTTTTGTTAAAAGTAGAGTACTCGACCATAGAAAATTTTGCAAGGCAATCAAGCATACCTAATTACCTCATCAGATTTCTGGATTGGCTCTTCCCAACTAGGCAGTGCTGAATTGGTAGTCACAAATTGTTGAGAAACTCTTCCTCTTGCAAAGCTCAAGTACAAGCAAGGTTTGCAAATTCAAGAGAAATGATACGAAACGAATAAAATTTTGAAATCTTGTTTCATAGCCGGCAGAGTTTGGATTGAAGAAATTATGATTCTGCAATCACTCAGACTCACTGTCAAAATTAGCAATCACTGTTTCATTCTCTATAGAGTCATGGCCACCAATTGGGAGTGCATCATTCACAAAACCAGATTCAAATCTTTGGCGCCTTTCTATAATAGTGTTGATCCTCTTCTCAAACTCTTCATCAGTGCTGGCCAGCATGTAGCGCAACTTCATGTTTATCCTATTCTCTACCAGAATTTTGTGCCTAGGAACAATTCGACCATCGAGAGAGTAGCTGAAAAACCTACAACAAATTCGGCCCTGGTCATTGCAAATGTACAAAAGCTAATAGTATAAATTATGAGGAAAAGTCTTGCAAAAACAAATCTCAAACAGAATAAATATACCCAGAAAAATGTAAGGTCGAAAGAAATAAAAAGTGTACTAGACATCTAATTTGGTCAACGGTGAGAAACACCAGTATAAACTTGCCAGTGAAAATAATATCTATTCTTTTGAGCCAAACACGATTGTTTCTGCATCGTGGAGAATCAACAAACTCTCCCTGAGACCTTGCTTTCTCTAAATACAACAGACAATATTATATGACTATTAGGATTTATTCTGTGGCTAGTTTTAAGCAACAGAAAGGCTGAAATTTAACTACAGTTTATCACCACTATATGTAATGATGTTAACCTTGGAAACTCAATTAGATCTTGCAAAGGGCGGACCATAGTCCTCCGCAAGTAGCGATACTTTGGACGAAGAATATCTACATTGTATCGAAGTAGCATTGGGAAATCAGCAATCATCTCACCCAACTTTTTAACATGTATGCCAAGTGACAGAAAATATTTCACACTAATCTCAAGCTTATGTACAATACTGCATCCCAAGAGCTCAGGTCCCAAAGCTACAACCTTCCCAATATCCCTCTCATTGACTCCTGCTCGGGTTATCAAGAATATTACCTGCATTACATTCCATTATCAACAAGTTATCAGGGATAGATAGTAGATGCTACTCCACAAAACCAAAAATGGCATCTAAATGTTATGTTAGATCCGCAGAAATATAAAGATCCAACCATACTATATCAATTCCAACATAAGGGATGCAGGAGGATTCAAGGAGTTAAACAGCACAAAATAAACTTAGATTCAGCAAAGCATATTTCAAGCATATCGTAATGATCTAGATAATCATTTCCCCCACAAAATCTTCTTAGCACATCTATATTTATGCAATAGCAGTTTACTCTGGAGTTCTAGATGTGGAAAGAACTGAAATGAAAGCATTAGAAAAACAGAATATGTTATTTGCAGTCAATACATACAAATTACAGAAAGGAAAATATACATATGTACCTTGGCTATTATAAAGAACAAATCTTAACAGTAATTTAAACAATTAGAAACTTGGAATAATTACCATCAATTCAAAGTCAAATAAGTTCCCAATGTTATTAAATTACAAACTCTGATGGAAGACCATAAAGGTATATATACATTTAACCCAAGAATGTTGGATTCAAACCAATCTCCTTAACTAGCTTATTATAATGTGAAATGAGGACAGAAAGTTCCCTTATAACATCTATAAAATCTGAAACCAAAAACTCTCTCCTTTTTGGGGGAAAAGGAAGGAAGGAAGGAGGCAGTTGAGTAAACAAGAGAATTTTTTTTTTGGTTTGTGGGGTGGGTTGTGGTGAAGAAACAAGAAAAGAACATACCACTGGCCGGATTTTCTTGTGGAGGCTATAAGTGAGCAACGGAGGAAATTTTACAAGCATGTTGCCTATGGCATCATCTCGAACACCTATGTCCTGAAAAAATTGTACCTTCACAAAGAAATATAAACTGCGTGTTAATATCAATTAGAAAGTATGATACCACCTACTACAAATTTTATCTGTTATATATCTGCCTATTCAAGACATCCAATATCAACAATAAATATAAACAGAGCAGAGATAAGAAGACCATTTACAAGGATGCGCAAGAAATGCAGTGTGGCATACCTTTGGCACAATGGTTGTCTTCAAATCAACACAGAACAACATTGGTTTAATAGTAAGCATTCTCCTCATACCATCACGTGAAATCCCATGGTAGTACAAATACCTAGCAAGAGGCTTCCATCTTTCCTCAATACTACAACCCATCAATTGTGGCTTAAATGCTAGCAATTTCCCAACATCCTCATTGCAAAGGCCGAACTCCTTTAAATAACTAACCTGGATTAGACAGAGCAGCATCTCAGTATATGTTTATAGAGATCACTGGAACAGCTTCAGAATGCAGCCAGATTTGCCCATATCAGTTAAATGATACTCCAATTAAATATATATACATATAAATGTCCAAAAAAGTATATGCCCTTGAATAATTTGCTAATACTTTAATTAATAGGCACTAATTAATAGGAAAAACCATCAAAATACATTCTAGGAAGGAAGAAGGGTTTTTAATCAGTAAAAGAAAGCAAAGAGGGGGTAAGCTACCTTTTCGTTCATCTCTGTTAGAGTATAGAAGCCAAGTACTCTAGGATAATCGAATACCATTGTGCCAAAATCATTCTCATTAATGCCCATATTAAAGTAAAACCCAACACGAATTTTTATTTCTTCCATACTGCATGTCAATAACTGAGGACATCGACTCATGACATGGCCCATCCAATCTCTCCTGACTCCATTTCTCTCCAAATAATCAACAATCTCATCAAATTCTTCACTGCTTCGATCCAAAAGATTATCCCCTGCTTTCAAGAGCACAACCCCTATGAACCTCCCCTTCACATGAATGGACTTCAACCACTCAGTAACACGTCTAATGGTTTCGAGATTTCCTTTGGACATGCAAATGAGCTTTCCAATTTGGGGATATGACAATGAATTGTGCTTCAACCACCTATAACAAAAGCAAGCAGAAAATTGTTAGGTTTGAGTTTTTCTTATCCAAGAAAAAAACCCCACCACCATAAACAAACATTTTGTAAAAATCCCACATAACTACAAACTCAACAAAAAAGAAGAAGAAGAATTTAGCAAGAGCAAGCATCAAAAGTCCACACATAATCATGTTACCTGATGAGGGGCACAACACCCGAATCCTCTATGACAGTCTTAGCTCGAACATTGAAACTGCAATTCGAAAATTCAGGAACACTCTTCATGGAAGCAGCTTCAACCATTACATGGTCAATGAAAGCAGACGACCTGGTGACCAAATTGGTAGAATAAGTGATTCCAAACTTTCCCTTCCGCATGGCCTCCTTGAAAATCTCCTCCGTAACCTTCCTACGAATCTCAAGAGCCCGCATTAACATCTCACGGTCGTCACCATCGCCTCCGGCGTGGAAAAGAGTATTCAAAGTCGGCAGAGACGTAGCCACGTCAGCGTCGCCGGGGGACTGAACGTAAATGGAGCCGGGGAACTGAGGAGTCCTTTTCCGGACAAGGGAAAGTTCCAAAATCTTGGCTTTCTCTTCGGGAGCCAAGCGGGGGTGTTGGATGTCCTCTGGTTTTGGGTTCGGACGGTTGGAGTGAGAGTAAGAGTGTGAGAGGTGGTGGAGGAGGAGGGCGGTGGACTTGGAGTTGTGGCTCCGAGGATTGAGTTGGGGGGGCTGTGGGGCTGGGCCGTCGAGGCAAGCGGTGGAACCAGAAGGGTTCCGACGGAGATTTGGGGAAGCAAATGGAAGGTATTGGTATGGCGAACAAGAAAGCATCTTTCAGAGATTCTGTTTGCCGATTTGGATAGAGTGTGGCATGGTTGGCATTGGCGCCACGCCTGGGGAATTTGTAAGAGAGAGAAGAGTCCCCGAAAATCTTGTGATATCTTTGAAAAATGATTTTATATTTTAATGCTAGAAAAGAATGTAACGGTCCCATGGTCTAGCGGTCAGGACATTGGACTCTGAATCCAGTAACCCGAGTTCAAATCTCGGTGGGACCTTCTTTTTTTTTTTTCCCTTTAGTTTGCCAACAATTTCATTTCCCTTCTTGAACTATGACAAGTTGTTTGTTTCAGTCAACATTAATAAGGACCAAGTTTAGTCAAGGTAACTATTGCCATTTCATGTCAGATAAGCCAAGAGAACACTTTTGGAACTGAAAAATCAGTGTAAGCTTTCTGTTTTTGCCCCATTTGGTCCTTTTGTCTTTTTCTGAACCAAAATGTGAAGTCTGATTTGAATGAAGATATCTCTGACAATTACAATTTACATTCCACAAAGAAGACCAAACAAAAAACAAAACAAAACTCAATTACACATAAAAATTGTAGCTTGTTTTAACAATAAACAAGCCGTCAAACAAATAAGAACCATATCCCCCAAGAGGCACCCTTTACTCTTCTTTCTTCCAAAATTCCATGTCCGGATTCATCAACAGACTAAATAGAAATTCCCGAGAACACCATTTCCAAGGAACTTCAACATTAAATTTCCCTAAAAGGAAAGCTATGTGCCTTTTGCAAACGCCCCAAGTACAAAAATTGGCTTGAAACAGCACTGCACTTTCACTTCAAAACCGAGAAGACCTTTTCTGGGTACCTAACAAACATCCACTCGAAATAGGAAGCCTGTTGGTATTATTGAGAAAGAATCAAGAACAATTAACATGTCTCTGGCTAGTCCTGATCTGCTCTTTCTACATCTAGTACACCAGATGGTTCAGGGAATATCTCCCTCGAATGCCGTCTGTGTGAGGAAGAGTGGTCACCTCCACCGTTTTGCCCGCTTCCCTGTGAACCTGTGGTTCCAGAATGTTTTAAACCGCTCCCTCCCTCCACTCTGGTAACGGTGGATGCTGGCATGACTGTTACATCAGATGAGCTACGCCAGCTACCAAACAAAGCAGCATTCCAAGAACCTCTAGAAGAGGTTGTTCTTAGCCTCGCAGAGCTGGAACTTTCTTCCCTTACTACCTTTAAAGGGTTCTCCAGAGCCTTAAGAATATATCTCATTAACGGGCGCCTTGAGGGCTTTGGATTTAAACATGATCTGGCAACAATAGCCATGGCCCATACTTCCTCCAATAGGTCCTCATCGATGAGCAAAGATGGATCCAGTATTTTTGTCACAAGTTCTTTGTCATATATACTGATATATGGCAGTGTCTGTTCTAACCATTCTTTCATTTGAGCATCACTCGAGGCACTGATGCCCAGCTTACCGGTTACCAGCTCAAGTAAAACCTTCCCAAAGCAGTAAACGTCATAAGCACATACTGCTGTTTGTGAACCTGGCATTTCAAGAGAGACATAAAATTCAGTAGCAACATTTAAATTAAAAAAACAGTTTCATGTTAGTAAGTTACCATCAATATCACAACTTAAAATTTTGACACAGGATCAGGATAACAACAAGAACCTCGATCGACATGAATTTAAGCATTTTTGTCAGACATAGGAGTTATTCTAGTGCATGCAAATATCCTTGGATTTTTCATGAATCAAAAGCACAAGGACCATTTGATCAAAGAATAGGTTGTTGCCTATGCCATTGAAAGACATGCACAAACTACCCAAAACTCAATGTTTGACCACCTGACCTGGCCCCTACTTCAAGTGTTTGCATGTATTTCCATTTTTGAAGTGACAACAGGCATTCTACAGAAACTTTACTAAAGACAACTAAGCATGTCTTCTAACGCAATCCTACACGTATGAACCATACATGAAACAAACAGTTTTAGTTGATGCAGGATCATTGGATGCAGATAGTGATACCCAAATAAAAAGTAGCATTTCAAACCAAATCTTAATGTAAATCTCAATTGTACATCATTGACTTCAAGTATAGGCAACTCATGGAAACTGATTTAGGTGGAATTGTGGGGTAACTTATTGTTAATTCCACAATAAAACCACAAGTGTCAAAGACCTTGTTACATAAGTGTCTAAAAAATGTTCAGGTTCACATGCTTGGAAACTTCTAACCAACTCCAAATCATAACGACCACAAGAATCGGACAATACAGACTTTCCTATGTCTTTTCCGAATTGCTACTTTCATAAATCAAGAATACTCCTTACTTAATTCCTTGCACGCCAAAATAAAATCGCCAATATATATTAATTAAAGGTCTATCTAGTAGATTTATACAAGGATATACACATTTGGTCTGCCCATGGTAGAGAATCCACACACACAAACATACATATATATAATATTTATATATTCTATAAAAGACAATATAAATTTCCATTGAATGGTAATTTGGCTTCCACGGATCACCAGTAACATTTTCCACCAAGCAACTGAGTCATATGGTGAATAACATTACACGATTCAAATTCAAAACATCTAATCATATTCAAAATATCAAAAAAAAAAAGGTGGCACGAAATTAATTAAAAAATGGTTGCAAAATTTACAACTAAATATAAACGTACCAGAGGAACCTTGCTCGGAAGACCTGCATTTTTTTAAGAGAAAACTAATAAGAAACCTCAAATAAGCTAATGCATCAATTATTCTCAAAGTAAAAACATAATTGAAAGAAAATGACAACTAAATGACTTGATGACTTTATAAATATACAATTAGACTTCTCATTTTAATATAATTATGTGTAGTTCTGTACAATATTTTCTTTTTTCATTATTAACAGGATGCTATCGAATACCATTACATTTTATTTAGTCGTTCAAACCTTCATTAGGCAAGTTTCAGGAACATATGCAAATTTTTTGGCTTTCAAGATGGAGCCCAATGAGTTGCACTTGAAAGAAAAACAGATTCCACCAGCCAGATTGGAAAGAGATTTAATAACATAGTCAGATCTAATATATAATTATAAATATAAACGGTTACCGACATAATACTTACTGTGGCAACCGCAGCAACCTGGTGATCCTGCTTTGATGGGTATCCCCTTCTTGACCACAGACCTCGCTCAGGCTCCCTAATCGCACTTCAAATTTATCATCAAGAAGTATACTGCTTGCTTGAACATCTCTTCAGTAACCAAAGAAACTATGTCATAACTTGCACAACAGGCATAAATATGAAATGATAAAATGCACTGGAACTTTCGAGAATGCTCAAGTTAACCAAAGGAAAATCATTTGCTCTAACTTCAATAAGCAACTTTTAGATCAAACAAATAGTTATGGTAAAAGATCAAGCTCTGCAATATATATGGTTTTTACGTTTACAAAAAGGATATAAGTCCTTAACAAATCAAACTCAAACAAAAGTTACTAGCCTCATCATGCAAATAGATGAGAGTCCAGCCCAAAAACAAACAACTACGAAAACTCTACAAGAGATTATACGGACATCCTATATAGATTTTTTTTCCACAGCAACTGATAGTAAGCAGGAAACTGTAAAATCTGATTGTAAAGAAAAAGAAGTGAGGAAAAATCAATACCTGTGCACAAGGGGTGGATTGCATTCATTATGCAGATAAGAAAGACCCTCTGCAGCACCCAATGCAATTTTCAATCTCGTTATCCAATCCAACGACTGTAAACCATTCTCCTCGGTATTGGTTTTCTTGTACAAAGAGATTGACAAATCCCCATTTGGCATATGTTTGTAAACTAGGAACTTTTCATTCTCATTCTCTAAGCAGTGTCCCAAAAAGGGTACAAATCTTGTATGTGAAACTTTACTAAAGAAATCTAATTCCATTAGATACGGTTCCTTTTTCATTGAGCGCAAATCTATCCTTTTGATGACTACAGGTATTCCATTTTCCAGTACGCCGCGGAAGAGATCCCCTGAATGACCATGTTTGATGAGATTGGTATCACTAAAGTCACCTGTGGCTTGGAGCAGCTGCTGATATGTAAAAGCATCTCCTACACTCGAAAAGTTAATTGATACTCCAGGAGGAAGTGGACTGCTGCCGGCAGGAACTGGCCCGACCCCGTTTCCTCTTTGATTTGTACTTCCTCTCCTACGGGCACATAAGAGCAATAAAACCAGCAATATAACACCAATCCCTCCTAGAACTGCTGCCAATATAATAATTAGATTTCTATTGCTCTTCCCATCTTTCTCAGCTGGAGGCTGTGTAGAATTTGGGAGCCCAAAATTATCAAAAGTCAGACCCCTCTCGGCATAGAATGATGTGCATTCTGCCAAAGACCTCTGATTCTGCAAATTTTGTAGGCAATTGCTGTCGAGAGACGCATTAGTATTTGCATAGTCTGGAACCCTGCCTTGAAAGTAGTTTCTGGACAAATCAATATCACTGAACCTTCCAAGTAAAGGTGTAAGATTTCCATAAAACAAGTTTTGGGAAATATTGAGCACTGCAGCAGTGGCATTAACATTCGAGCTGGAAAGCTGTAGCGGACCAGTGAAGTTATTACCAGAGACATCAAGAACACGCAATCTAGGAATTGACCACAACACATTAGGGAGACCACCAGTGAAATTGTTGTGACTTAGAACTATGAACTGCAGCTGCGTCTGAGAAGAAAACAAATTGGCTGGCAAAGTCCCACCAAGTAAATTGTTCCCAAGTTCCATTCTCTGCAAGTTTCTCAATCCTCTCAAATCCGAAGGCACGGACCCAGAAAAAGAATTAAAGCTAAGATCAAAGTCAACTAGGCTCTCAAGGTCCCCAAGTTGAGCAGGTATAAAAGAAGTCAAATTATTCCTTGAAAGATTCAAATATTGAAGCTTTAAGAGGGTCCCAATCCCCGGAGGTATCGACCCAAATAAGGAATTGTTTGATACGTCCAGAAGAGAAAGATTCTGAAGATTGGCAAAAGAACCAGGAATAGATCCAACAAACGAACTCTGCGAAAGATCAAGAACCGATAGACGGGACAACCGGCCCAAACTAGCAGGTATTGTCCCCGTAAGGTTATTGTTAGAGAGATAGAGACTAGTCAGATTGGTTAAATTTCCAAGGCCCGTTGGAATAGAACCAATTACAGAACAAGACCGAAGATCAAGCACCTGCAGAGACGAGAGCCGTTGGCCAAACCAGTCGGGAATCGAACCCGGTAACAAGAACTTGGATGCATTAAACGACATTAAGAGCGTCAAATTGGCCAAAGCATCAACTGCGAATTGTGGGTTTTGACTACCACGCCGTGTCCTCCTAAACCCAGAAATGTTAAGCCCAACGACTCTACCATTCTCGCATTGAACACCGTCCCAGAAAAAGCAAGGGTCGGCCTTTCTAGGCCACTCTTTGCTTCTCAACCCCAACGACGATCTGAGTTCCAGCAGAGCCGCTCGCTCGGCGGAACTCAGTGGCGAACTCTGCTGCTCAAATGTGGGCTCGAACAGCAACAAGAACAAGAAAACCAAGAAGGCAGAGGATACTATGCTTCGCTGATCCACCATGGCTTATGAACACTGGCATATAGATCCAAACATACCCATCTTTCTCCTCCTTCAAATATGTATGCATACATGTATGTATCTTCTTCCACTGTGACGAAACTGCTCAAAATTACAGATACCCATCACCAAACAATGCATTTTCTTTCTCTTTCTCTTTCTCTCCCTCCAAAAGTCCCCAACTTTCTCCGACCAAAAGAAACCAAAAAAGAGCAACAAACCAAATGGAAAAAAATACCTCTTACCTTGAGTTTTTTCAAGCTTTTGATTCTCCCTCAAACATTACATTAGGCTGAGAAATCCGTACCACTTTTCTTCCGCTTTCTTTTCTTTTATTTTCTCTCTCTCCTACCTACTGTGCCTGCCTCCCTCCCTAAAAGAAAAATAAAATCCTTCAGTTTCTTCGGTTGACAAAAAGAGAAAAAAGGAAGAGGAAGAGGCGAGGAGAGAGAGAGAGAGAGATAAAGAAAGAAAATTAAAAAATTTGGGTAACAAAATTTACAATTTAATAAAATACCATCTACAAATTTTTATAGGAAAAAAATAAAAGAGAAGACCGGTCAGAGCTACTATGGAGTCGTGGACTATCACACTCTTTTCTAACATAGCTGCGAATATTGAGCTAAAGAAATAAATAAATAAAAAGTAAAAAAGAGAAAAGAAAGTTTAAAACTTTTGTTAAAAGGGTCTGACAATTATGGGAAGTTGAAGTGCGAGCATGGCCAGAGATTCAACCGCAGTCCGACGGGTATGAACGAGCCAGAGGCAATTGACACGCACGCGCGCATACACACACTGAACCAGGACCGGCGGTGTTTGACCTCCGGCTCTCCCGCCCGATCCAGCTAAGCTCAAATCAATTTTTTCCATTATTGTATAATCTTTCACTCTGTGTAATTAAAATTTCAATCTTTTCACCCAATAAAAAAGTAAAATTTCCTCTGTAAATATTTATATATATGGGTTGAAATTTTTAATATACATTTTACTTATTTATTATTTTTAGTATTCCTGTATGTATTGTGATCCAACAGTTTAAGGAAAGATTCATCAAAAACAACAAACAGTTTAAGGAAAGAAGTTTCTAAACGCACTTTATATATAATATATATGAAAATTTTACCAAAATTGTTTTTGTTTTGATTTCTAAATTGTCATTAAAAAAATTTTAACCACAATTTAAAAAATCGAATACCCGGATCTCATAAAGTTTTGGAAAAATTTTAAAATCTTATAAATTTTACATTGGGTTAATTACACAAATATATGAATTATGTCTGATGTTACATATCTAATTTTTTTGGCATTTTAGTACTATTAGTATTATTTCTATCCAAAACTTGTTGTTAAGCATACGTTCGCTGCACATGAAAAACAGTAACAAATGTAAATTTGGTTTTTCACTTGTCTCTCACTTTTCTCTCTCTCCCATTACTTTGTCCCTCAAGATGTAAAAATTCTAATAATTGAGCACGAGCACACTACAAGCATAGTTATGTTAAAATTGAACATGACATCGTGCATCGTCAAATATGAAGAACGTCCTATATGCGCTTTGAATGTCTATAAGTGAAACAAAGCACGAGGCCATGATAAGTAAAGTACAGCACGAGTCCATAGCATAATTAACACTAACAGTTAATAAATACATAAATTATATTAATTTATTTTATATTTTTATTATTTTGGAATTTTTTATAAATTAATCAATATAATATATTTTATTATATTAATATTCAATTAAAATTTAAACTTTTTAACGTCAATTATCATATTTATATATATATATATTTTTGCTTTAAAATTTTATAATTAATGATTTTATTTTTCTTTTCTATAAATATTAATTATCAAATAAATGATAAAATAAATTAGTTGTATTATATTTAAGTTATTTGTTATATATATACTTATAAAATGTATTAATTTTAATAGATAAAAAATAAATATATTTGTCCCATATAAATGAGTCGCACAAACATAAACGTTCTAGCACGAATATGATCGTTCAAGCACGAACAAGACACGATACGATAAATAAATAGACATGCACGAACACAACACAGTAAATAAATAAACTAACATGAACATGGTACGAACACTAATAAGCTAACCCATTTGACACTTCATTTCTCTTTCTTTCTCATATTTCTCCAATTTCTTTCTCTCCGATAGACATAGTGTGGAGGAATAAAAATGCTCAAAAAACTCTATTAAAAAAATCCTCATCCACTTACCTCTCCATCTTCAAAACTGTTACCTCTATATAAACCAGTTTAGAACTATAATGCCAAAAAAAAAAATTAGATATTCACGTATAATATCTCATATATTTAGGTACCATTCCAGCAAAAAAAAAAAAATATTTAGGTACCATTAATATAATTAATTCTTTTGCATTTAAAAAGAGAAAGACTGTGACTGTGTTTGGAAATGACTTACGCAAAATGGCAGGGTTAGTTGAGGGAGTTGGTGAACTTGGTGGAGTCTCTGGCCTTTTATGGATACTCGGCCATACATGTAATAATTTATGTGTAATAGCAAAATAATAATAAAATAATAATTATATAGATTTTGAAAAATTCTCCTTGGAAATAAATTTCTGTAATTTTTCTCAAACCCGTTGGTCTAATTATCATTGGGATTGAAAAAATTTAACCTCTTCTGATAACTATTTACAGACGTATTTTGGTTTCTTTGATTTAGTAATTTCCTCTTTTGATTTT